>CM019171.2:15075263-15301553 GCA_009739505.2 Apolygus lucorum
AGAAGGCAGATAGTCTCAATTGGCGACTGTACCAGTGAGGAATCCATTAATGATTTTGGGTCGTTCAAGGAAGTACATTAGGACCAATACTATTTTTAATATACATAAATGAAGTAGCACATTTAGATTTACCTAACTCGAAAATATTATTCGCTGATGACACAGCAGTACTCTGTGAAGGTGACACTAGGGAAACGTTTTCAGCACGCCAATCAGGTTATAAATCAAGTAGGGAAATGGTTTCACAGGAGTATCTCACGTTGAATGCTAACAAGACCAAACTGATAGTTTACGGAGGAAATAAGTCACAAATTGAGGGAAAAACACTTGAAAATCATCCTGCACTCTAGTGTAGAAGATCAAATATGCTCATGTGATTCGATAGAAAGAGTTGCAAGGCATAAGTATCTGGGGCTAGTTCTGGATGAGAAGAGCTTAAGTGGAAGCCCCATATAGACTATATCCATGATAAGATTAGGAAATAATATATATTCTACAATGTTAGACACACGCTCCCGAAGCAAACAGTAAAATTATATATTATACCATGTTGCAATCTGTATTGCAGTATGGCATAATAGCATGGGGAGGAACGTATTCCACCCATATAAATAAGTTACATGTTCGGCAGAAAATTATCATAAAAATGATGTTGTCATTACCGCGTAAGACCCCATCCTTAGACCTATTTGATATTGCTAAGGTATTTAAATTAGATGACGTTATGTGAAAAACCTACTATAGCAATTCTTTAGGACACCCAACATAATTGAAGTTTCTCGAAGGGATCGAAATACGATACTAGATATGCCGCCGGGGAATGTAATTGGCCCTAGACCTAGACTGACTCTGACAACGCACAGCCCGATCTTCATTCTACATTTGTTACACCGAGAAATTGTTTGTAACATGAAAAGTCCCAGAAGTTTACTAGACCAAAATACAAAAAGCAAGTGTTAAGTTGGCTAGTTACAGAAGGGGGCTTTAGATGCGAAAGGCTATTAAATAGCATATATGTATATGAGACTATTTAATTTTAGAGATTATTAAAGTTAGAGATTATTAAACATAAGTTAGTATATGCTGGAGATTATCAAAATGCGTCCTTAATTTGTCCAATCATGTATGTTTAGTAATTTACTTATTACTGTAATTGTAAAGTATACATCAATTTATTTACCGATATGGAGCGATTTTGCAAAGATCCTACCCTACAACACGGGCCAAGCCTAATGTCGGATAGGAAATCTGAGCAAATTGCATCCCTTCATGCATTTATATTATTGTAAAAGTGTACAAAATGGCGAAAATAAACATATCTATCTATCTATCTAATCCAAAGCCGTCGTGGTCTCCAATATCCTTAAGAAGTTGCAGGTTTCCCCTCGATCTGAGGAAGCTGGTCTGCCATAATTTTCTCTCTTTTTTTTTTGTTTTTGAATCTTCTTTTCCGAAGGAGATTCAATGAAAGTAAACTGGTACATCTCACTCGCGACGCTAGAAAAAACGGGAGCCATTTCCGGGAGGCACATGAACCACTAGAGACCACTAAAGACCACTAAAGACCAGTTGGAAAGTGGTGACACCCTAGGAATGCTATATTTCCTATGTTTTCACCTATTATAATATAGCCTATATTTCCATGAAATGTTCGTCACGAATGCTCAAGTATGGACGGGGCTTTAAAGAGCGGGTTTTGATAGGATTCACAATCATCGTTGGAGGTTATTTATTATGGTTGAGGGTTCTTCGTTGAAAGATAGCTTACTAACGTATTGTGGCTGACCTGATGCGAGGAAAATTGTACATGAAGATAATAAAGATTTCGCGAAATTCGAATAATGGACGTTGTTGATTCTGCGGTGCATCTCGAGTAATTTGCACGTTAGCCCTCGGCGGTTGTGAAATCCCGAGGGCAAACTTGGGAAATGATGAGAGGTCGAGGGAAACTCGCCGGTATAAATGGAGTGATGGGGGGATGGGGTAAAGCAATTAACATTCCGAGGTTCCTTGCATCCTGTGGTAGAGGTCCTAGGATCCTTCACATAATGCAGTCCAATGCGTGTTATACCTTCATCAATGAACCGAAGATAACGTTGTTATGTATGGTCAATGCTCGTATTATAGGTACTTCCGTCGTTTCTCAGAAATGTTGTATTTATTATCGATCGGTGGTAGTTGTAATAAGATTGTCTTTTCAAGGGATACAACCAGTTGAAGAAAATAAACAGCCGGGAGTAAATTATGCGGGCATTAAAGTTGTGACTTTTCATGAGGTTGCAGGAAACCTGGAGAATTTCGGTGGCATTGAGGTGTTTGAGGATAAAATGATAGAAAACCGTTCCTTTTGCAGTTCCTGTTAGACTCGAGTGCTGCTTCCCCTCCATCTATGGTAACCGATCTTCTAATCATTCAAGTGCAAAGGATTGTTCTTGCTCTTCTCCAGACACGTGTGTTTCCCGTAGTCAAACATTACAAGCTCCTACAGGAATATCCGCAGCAGCCCTTTTCAGGTAAGTAGAACGTCTCTACGGACTTGGAATCGCAGATACTAAACAAAACGCCAAATTAGATAATTCATTTTCTTAGGGATTATGATTTTAAAAGTCCGTTATTAAAACCAAAAATGTGATTTGAAGAAATTGAGAACATCGAAAGGCTGCAGCAACAAGCTATGAGCATCGAACTTTTTTTTTAAAGTTTGAATTTTGGTTTATTATTTTCAAAACTAACCTTTGGAATCGAGTAAGAAATGAAAATGCTGCAAATTATTACCTTCAAACCTGGCCTGACTATCGCAATTTTCAGTGGCTTCTCCTCCAGGCAAACATAGCAAACACTGTTAGCCTTATTAAACATATGCAAAATGGATAAATTAATTGTTGTTGAGATTCTCCTATATTTCCATTTTTTGCAACTAATATTTAGCCAATTTCGGAAAATTGTAATAAAATTTGGGACTAATCATAATTACCAAGGAAGTTCGATGAAATAGGTGAATGGAATGAGTAAGTATTTTGCATTGGATACCAGCCCGCAACATACAAAAGAGTTGTAGAGGTCAGTAACTACGATCAACTGCGGATGATACGCGAACTAGTGCGAGGCCTGGCGATGCTAGGCAAACAGCTCAAAAAACTTAATTTTGCTGGACTGTTTTGGATGACAGGCAGCGATCAGTGGGTAGGTCAAGTATCGCTATACCCCCACTACCACAGCATCAGCCAAGGCAAACAATCGAGGAGATGTTTCGTGGTCTTGAAAGCAGAGAAAATTGGAAGATGAGCCATGGATACTAAACTAGAGGTGTGTCGGTCAGGAATGAACGTATTGAAAAGACCTTATCTTCAAAACGGCCTTGTCTGAACTGAACGGGTTGTCAAAATGAACAAGGTCGTTCGTTAATCAACCCACCAATCGAGTTTTCCGGAAAAATTCAGAGAGCAACAGAAGGCCAAAAAAATAAATTAATTACACATCAATTGTGTATTATTTATGAATTATTTATTTCTTTGAATGGAGTGTGACGCGTTTGTTTCATTTAAATAAACTCGATTATGAAGTGAAAACATTGTTGGTAGGTAGTGACAATGGCAAAGTTGTTTTCTTTACTGGCGCTTGATCTATACAGAAAAATAATAAACCTTTATGTAATAATTTGCTGTGTTTTTTCATTATTGTTTATTCCTCTAAGCTGATTGCCTGACGAATATTCTTGCCTGACACCACTGACAATCTTGTTCTGCTAAAAACAATGAATTTGGTCTCCGTAGGGTCCGTAGGTTTGGTCTCTTCACTATTCAACAAATGGCGTGACAAGTAAACGTTATCCAAATATTATCGTTGCAGTCGGAGGAATTATTGTTGTCTGAAATGTAAATAAAGCTTTGTAACCTTTATTGCCCAATGTAGAGTTCTCCCCAACTTGGAGAGTAGCTTAGGAACTAAACCATGATCGGATCACTTTACCATCACATTGTTACTAGGAAAGTTAATTGTTGCAAAGTTAAGGAAACTTTGCAGAATATCCTTTTAAAAACAATATAAGATAAATGAATAAGCGGAATTTAATTAAGAAATGACATTACCGAAATGGGGTGTGCTCCTGATTTTTAAAAAATTTTTAAATCAAAAGTAGACCTCATCTGAGAATTTTGACACCAGCCGTTCTCTTTTTGGATGATTAGATTTTCTATGATTTTTCAGTTTCGAATGTTTATGAAGTCACGCGCCCCTCTCGCCTGGGCGGGACCCTCCAGCCCACTTTGACGTCATAAACATTCGAAACTTTGAAAAATCATAGAAAAAGGTCTTCTCATGCTAGAAAGCCGCGGTTGGTGTCAAAATTCTCAGAATGAGGTCTAGTTTAGATTAAAAATAACAATAAACAGTTTTCCCGACCCAGGCGCACACCCCATTGTATGTAAGTTCAAGATAAATGACCCGGAATCCATCTTGTCTTGAAAGAACATACGGCGCTGTGTATTTTAGTCCAGTTTACACCATTATACCATTATATTATATAGTTTTGTACCGGTCAGAAATATCGAGGTCAAATGGAACTCTGTATACTGTCACAGATTTTCTTAGTAAAGATCGGGAAAGCCACTGACCCGGAGTGCAGATACTGTGGGATAGAAGAGGATGATGTCTGCCACATTTTCTTCACATGCCCACAATGGGAGGGTATGAAGAGGAGTGCGGAAGAGGTCATCGGAACATTGCATCCACAGACGATCATACATGAGATGATTAAGAACAAGTCGAGCTGGGACGCAATGGCAGTATTTGTCACAGCAGTCCTCAAAGCAAAAAAGCTGGACGGAAGGTGGGAGGAAGAAGATGAGGAATAGAATTGAAGGAGAGATCAGAAGTAGGAGCAGCCTTTTGACACAAAAAAAGGGCTCACCCTGAAGTAATACTGTACAAGTGGTTCCGGGGTGAGTCCTGAGCAGAGGGAGTGAGGTTTTACTTGGTAGGCTGGGGAGTCCAACACTGTTGGGATGAACTTCCCCTTCGCTCTTAAAGAGTTTTCCCACTCCCGTAACAAAAACATAAAAAATACTGTCACAGATTTGTGAAATTCATGTTTTAATGACTTTAAAATTATTGTTAGGCACTGATGATACTTCAGGTTTAAAATAATTTTAAACCTGAAGTATCATCAGTGCCTTTGTCAACGTACTTGTACTTGTACTTGTACGTACTACGTACTTGTACTTTGTCAACGTCTGTTAAAATTTACAATCACAATTATTGTGATTGTAAATTTTAACAGACGTTGACAAAGTTGTGAATTTAAAAGAAAAAAAATTAAGAGTGGATAGATTACAGTATTTTGTTATTTACCAAGTAGGTACTTTTCGCTGTGAGAAGAATTAAAAAAGTAGATGGAAGAAAGTAAAAGCGGATGGAAGTTTTAGAGTGGTCCCATTAACCATTCCTCAAAATGTAATGCAATACCGGGTTGATTACTATGAGTACATATTTCAGTGCTCGTCCATTCAGAGCTGGCCAGCCGGTTGAAAGTTAGGACGGCTAGGACCTCGAAAGCTCCGGTTAATTGTACGGCCGAATAAAGCTGTACAGGAACGATACCCAAATATAGAAAGCCGTAAGTTGGACAGCTTGTTGAAACTAGGGTGGCTAACATATGCAGAACACATACGACCCCCCGTATATATACTCCCAGCAAACTACTATCAACGCCAGAGACAAGAGCTGAGCGGGAACTTGAACAAAGCAATCCAACCGTTCTGAGGGCGGCCATGTCAAGTTACTCCGTATCAAAGTGAAGTTGCAAACTTACTCTTGGACGATCCCTTCTCTCGTAACTCTGCCATCCACCATCCACTTCTACAGAAAGATTACGTTCGATTCGTTTTCAATTTCACTAAGTGCTTTCTCTCTTCTAGAACGCGGATTTTCTGACAAGTTCATAACATCTTGAACTTCTTTCGTTAGATTATAACATGGGATGGCATTGGATGACGGATTTACAAGGACAGCGTTCGACAAACCCCAGCTCTTACTTGAATGAGAAAACCTCTCCGATCAGAAACATTCCCGTCAGGCGAAACTTAATTAGCACACAATTGCATCACATATTATATCGAGGGTGAAGTGGCAACATAATCTACTTGAGATAGGGCTGGACAATACGACCTATCTGAAATGGTGCAAAACAATATGACCTAAATGTTAAATGCTAGTTATGCCTTTTTTTTTTTGGCATTTTGAGTTTTTGATATTGTTGGATTTACAATCTCCAGCGCTACATGTTGGTAATACCTGTTGGTAATACACACCCACTTGGCAGACTTGGTGAGCGCAACCCTGGATTGTGGGCGGGTGGCTAACTCTACCCGGTTGACAAAGGAGGAGGGAGAGGCAATCAAATTTAGGGGTTAAAAAAATTGTATCCCCGAAAATAACGATTTTAGCTTAACAACTCGTGATACACACTGTATATATCTACCTGGGATCTTGTGATCTCCTGGCCACAGGCCACTGGTAGAGCAAAGGTACAGCGATAGATGCTGAAATCTTAACCTGGAGTGTTGATTCTGAACTGCTAAGCTTATCACCTCCGTACCGGTCAAATGCCCCGTCAATGGGGTATTTCGGTTCAATTTTTTTTTATTTATTTTTTCAAAAGAGTATGGCTCAGGAATAACGGTAATCGGGTCTGTTCGTCGAGAAAATGTTTTTAAAAAATCAGAGAAGCTAAGGAAAGTTGAAGATTTGAATGGTGTGACGTAGCTAGCCAATCGTGACGTAGCTAGCCAACTGTCTTTGAAAAACGTATCCATGCACAGAAACCCTTGGGGGACCCCTTGGATACTACAAAACACCACTCACACAGGCGCGCGGCGTAGTCCGTGGCGTAGTCCTTGCCTTGTGTGTGTGCATTTATAGCGGCCTGCCTTTTTCAAACGTGTGATCTCTTTAATTAATTTTTCTACCACATGTTATAGTATCATTGGGCTAAAAGTTGGAGTATATAGGTTTTCAAGGGTGCTGAATCCAAATTTGAGGTCAAAAACCTGAATTTCCGACCCACCGAAATACCCCATTCCAGCTATCTCGTGTTCCCCGTGGGCTGCCAAGTAGGGTTTTTTTCTGTAGACCCATCAGTCAATATATTTATTATGGGCTACTAGACATACCTACACCTGCTACATATGTCCATAATGGAGGAACCTAACTGAGTAGGAATTACCTCAGGTAATCTGGAATAGACAGGTCCTGCACATAATAGCCATCTTTCCTGATTAGGCGGGTAATCCTCCACGGTTCAAGAGATTCTTACAATCCTCCTTAAGCGTTTATTCGAGTTTTGTGGGATTAGGTGGGAACGACCCACCAATCAGAACTTCCAATATAACCTAAGTCATGTTCACCAATCAAAA
Source organism: Apolygus lucorum (assembly GCA_009739505.2). Lineage (NCBI taxonomy): Eukaryota > Metazoa > Arthropoda > Insecta > Hemiptera > Miridae > Apolygus > Apolygus lucorum. Next base: position 15,082,676 of record CM019171.2, read on the forward strand.
ACAGCAAAAGTTCATTAAGAGATCGAGAAGGAAATATCATTTAGGAATGGAAGTTTCATAAGTGATAATATATGTTCATAAAATGCTGAGATGCTCTTATGTGACGAAGCCCTCAGGGGCAACTGTTGAGTTAGCAGAATCTGTTGAACTACGAAATAAGTTTCATAATTGTTTCCAACTCGTCTAATGGGAGGTGCTTCACATCCAACAAAACCGCTCCTTTCCTCGTCGCTTTCTATGGGCTAATTGTGCGCTTGTAAGTTCTCTCCTCAACAGCCTCCCGGAGCGGAGCTGAGGAAGTTGAAGTGGTTGGAAATTGGCGGGGAGAAAAGACAAAACGGCTGCGAGGAATTAGCTCGAATTAGACGAACGTATGACTTGCCAGGTGTGAAGGGAAGCAGGGCCTCTAGAGACCAGTTTATCAGATCTGCCACATAGCAAGTCAACGTTATTTGCGGAGGGGGCTTCTCTTCCTCTAATGCAGTTACCCGATTCCGACGATATCACCTGGGGCTACCTACTACCTGGCTTGGGTCGACAACATACAGACCCTAATCACTGTAGGGGTCCACACCTACGACTGTTGACCAGTTCCTAATTGAATCTGCAAACAACAAGAAGTTTTAAATAATGCAGAGGTCATTACTACGTCACTAACTAGTTATTCGACTTCTCGGTTGATTACAAAGCTAGCTTAGTATTTACAATAGAAGTTCAGGTTGTTTTGATTTCATTTAAGTTGGTTTCATATTTTTATAATTATTTGCGCTAAACACCAAAAACCCATTAAATACACATGGGTGACCAGTTGAGCCATTGATTCTTACTGATCTCATTACCTGGCTAGTATCAACTACATGTACCTACTGTTGGTGTTTACTCTATCAATTGTTGATTCATTTTCAACAAACATAGAGATCCTGCATTTCTAAAGTACAATAGTGTGTGCGCCTGGCTAGGAAAAACTGTTTATTGTTATTTTTTATCTAAGGTAGACCTCATTCTGAGAATTTTGGTACCAACCGCGACCTTCTGGCGTGTGTAAATCTTTTCCTATGAATTTTTAAAGTTTCGACCGTTTATGACACAGTGGGCTGGGGGGTCCCGCCCAGGCGAGAGGGGCGCGTGACGTCATAAACGGTCGAAACTTTGAAAAATCATAGAAACAGATCTACTCACGCTAGAAGGTCCCGGTTGGTGCCAAAATTCTCAAGATGTAGTCTACTTTAGATTAAAAATCTAAAAAAAAAAAAAAAAAATCAAGGCGCACCCCCCATTTAAGGCATTAGTACAACCTTAACAATATTTTGGGTTGAGGGTGAGGAAAAGACGTGCCAATCTTCTTGTTCTTCAAATCCGAGCTCTTTCGTTTTTATTCAAAAACATCTTCGGGTTTCAATTCTTATTATTAGGTCTTTGTAGACTAGTGTATCTCCATTTATACTCTTGCCTTTATTTAAAGAGCTCTGGGATTTTTGAAGGCCCCGAAGGTTCGGCATCGCTGCAAGAATCCGAGCCCCAGCGGAAGGTCGAGGTATACCTGCGCGACCCCTCCGCCCGTGAACCCCCCCAGCCCCCCAACAGTTTACCCTCTTCTGCAAATGCACACTTGATTCAAAAATTATTTCGATCATCCCATCACCAAAATCGTGATCAGCGAGAAAAATTGAACATATCGAGTATAAACTCGAGGCAGGTACGATTAAAACTCAGCAGCCCTCTCCTGGCCAATCCACCCAAACGAATTACGCCCTCTTCGCCGAATTACAGGAAATTTGGACTCATTTTCATCAGAATAATTAGTACGTTACGAATTTAAATTACAAAAAATGTTCACCGAACGATAAATAATTAAATTGTATGTTGATAGAAGAGGAAGAAGGAAGAGGGATGATGGGTTTTGACCGCGAAGGGTTGTGAGTTGAGACCCCAAGGTGAGCACCTTGCAACGTTGCCACCTCTTGGCAGGGAAGGGGTTTTGGAACCCACGGTCCAGAGCTCTTTAAAAAAAGGCAAGAGTATAGTCATAGTTTCATTATATGGTTCCTATTCATTTTTGGTGTTATAAACTCATGTAGCTTTATATGGCATGGTTGACATGGTACCCAATTCTTCTTATTTATAAGGTTCTTTTTTTAACTCACAATAGAACCTTAACGGTTGTTAACAACTTGGTGAGTATACTACGGCCTTTGAAATCGAACTAAGAAACCATTTTCAATCCCTACATCAAACATCATCGTTTCATTACGTTTCAAGGTACTTATAAGCCAAAAATCATTAAATGCAATGTACAAAAATCATCAGCTCGATGCATCGTACGACACACCATTCTGACAAAACTAATTCAGCCATCACCACTTTGTATAGTTAGTTACCATGAACCAAAAGGTGACTTGATGTTCAACGTCATTATCTAGCATTTTCCGAGAACTTGATGCTCATGAGCATTGGTGTATGTCAACACTTCAATTTAGATAAAATTCTTTCTGTGGAGCGGGACTATTGGTAATCGCAAATTTCACAAGACACTTACATCTCGCAGGTATCAGGCGAGTCGAAGATTCGACAGGAGGTCAAAGGTTCATGGAGGGAGGGACAGGAAAAGCCAATCAATAGCAAGTTGATGGCACAGGCTTCGGGAAGATGGAGGAAGGAATCAGCCAGAAGAGACACACAAGTTGGGGGCTCGTCTGTTGGTTTACCTTGGGGCTCCCCTGGGCCCCATGAGAATCCCACCTTCATTGGCCCTCGGCTGCCCTCCGACCTCTCTCTCGTCTCCCCACGTCTTCCTCAGCTGAGTCTTCCTTCGTCAAATCTCCCTTGTATCCTCTCGATTCCTCGAGGGACTCACTCTCAGGCTTATGCCTCCCCAGCCCGCCATATTTTCACCTCACCACACGTGCGACAGGAGACGAACAAACTCCGTGAAAGATACACGTGCCAAAATTGATTTCAGGTACCTGATAGATTACTATAATGAACACGGAACTTTTTGAAACACATAAAATCTGGGTGAAGTATGCATAATTTAGAAGTGAAACTACGCTTAAATCTTCAGTTCGCCGCAAAGCAAACCTGGTGCCTTAGAGCATCATCATAAGAGGGTCTCAGTTGGTCGCCGTTCGTTCTTGTTCCGGGCCAGTATTTCCCTAAACTGTAGGGACAAAACTTTGACAGTAGTAGCTTAATTTGAAACTTTCAAGGATTTCAGAAATTCATCAGTGCATCGGCCTAGGGAAGTGAAAAACTGAAAGGTTGCCTCTGGAATCATCAAAAGTGAACAATTATTGCCACAGAAAAATGCGAAAAACCGTTTCATTCAGTTATGTTATCACATTTTTCTCTGGCAATGAGGAATTTCACCGAATTCTGTTTGCATTTTTCCTGAATAGTTAATAGTGTGGGATATATGAAAATCGGGCTGATTTCGGAAAATAAGTCTCCTGTTATTTTTGGGAGACAATAAAAATTTTTGATTTCAAAACTAACCGGGAAAACGGACGTGAAGCGGGAACGCTCGCTGATTGGGCTGTTCAGATCGCCGTCTCCTCCCAGTGTTGCCTATTGGGACGACGAAATCGTGTTTTCTAAGAGAAAAGTTATCAAACAAAAACAGGGGAAACCTAATTTTCCCCATCTTGCTTTTTCTATTTTTTTCTTCAGTTTTTCGATTTCGAACTTTACTGTTTCGTGAAATTTTGCATCTGGGGACTATAGATTTCTCGATCTCAGCGCTTCAAGCGGCCATAAATGAACTATTCCAGGATGACGTCATTCTCCCGGTTTTTTTAAACATTCGCATTTTCTACACTGTTTTGTTTATTCGTATATTAGAAAGTTCGGGCTGAAGTTTGCCTTCGAGGTGCTGAATCCGATTTTGGGGTCAAAAATAGGAAATTCCGACATGGTGAAATTCCTCATTATTGTTCAATTTTTGATGATTCCAGCGGGAATCTTTCATTTTTGCAATTTCCTAGGCCCATGCACTAATGCATTTCTAAAATCCTTGAAGATTTCAAATTTAGCAACAACTTTTTAAGTTTTTGCCCCTAAAATTGAGAGAAGACAGCAACTATGTAGATCGACCCAACAAAACGGACTGTATTGAGAGAAGTACTAACCCAGAACGAGGAACGAACGGCGGCCGACTCAGACCCTCTTAAAAGCGGATTTTTTTTCGCAATATTTTTTCAACATATTGCGTTGAAATTCCAAAATTGACTACAGTAAAACAAGGCTTTGCTCCCCTTTTTCGATTTTTTTTTTTAAATTAAAATTTAACCTACTTTAAAAAAAGTCCATTCATGCAGCACGAAGCGAATTTTTAAAGAAATCTTTCAGTTGAAAGTAAGGAAAATGGAGTGGAAAAAGGGGTGGAAAATTCGCTAAAATGAAAACCCTAATCTAACGGGACAAATGATTTATTCAGAACCTAAGGAATAAATCACTGCCTCAACTATTTTATTTCTACTAAGTTATGTATTGTAAAACTTTGGACCAATCTTTCAGGGGGAGGGGGGAGGAGGATACTTCGCGAGTACCCTAATTCGTCTAACTACGTGGATAAACAGAAGTTCTTAACCTCCAAGACATTTATTTCTTAGAGAGTTCTTAATTTTGAATAATTTTATATTCTGTTTGTTAAAAATGATACATTTCACTCATGAATTTGACATTTTTACATAATCATTTATTTTAAACGTTTTTTTCCAAAAAAAGGAAGAAAGTACATTTCCGTTTTCAAGAAATAAGGTAAATTGTTTGAATTTTCTGAGTGTATCACTGATTTTTATTTATTTTTACTGAGTTTTATTTTATTATCATTATTATTACTTTTTTTCTTTTTTTTAGCAGAAGGTGCTCCTTAATGCCCTGGCTGAGTCCCCTTGTCTCCAGAAAAGCATCCACTGTTATGAGCTCACAAAGAATCCACCTAGACAGACATTACAATACCTTCAGACACTAGATTAGAAGGTATTCTAGAGTCTTTGCTATATTTATAGCTTTGCTATCCTATTTACCTTCTTTTTGTTTATAAAACTCAACAATGTGCAGTTAATACACGCTCTCATATAAAATATATCGCTAAGCCCAAAATATGCAATATATACATCAAATTAATTAATATACATTTTATTATGCAGTTCACGATGAAAAGGAAAAGTTATGTTTTTTCCGAAAAATCCACCTTTCAATCATTAAAGTCAGATTTAAGAAATCCCGTAATGATCAGCAACTAAATGTGACAGTTATCTTTGTTCTGTACACCGTAGGTAACGATGATTCCCCTCTACATTTATTCATGTGCACCAGGAAGTGTGTGCTTTTTCCGTGGTGTGTAGTGATTTATTCACCTCGCACGACTTACGGTTTCAGTGGACATCTCAAATGAAAGGTAAACCTTTGGGAGAGTTGAAGCAACCGAGCGTGTCATTTTAACGAGAATATTATTTTTGCTCTGACGGCGTGCGAGGACGAGGGAAGACATTGAATAACATTCACACAAAGGCAAGAACCCCCGCTCATTACACCCTCACCAACTCCTTTCTGGGACCATCTACACAACTCTTTGTAGGAAGTGTGCTCTAGAAAAGGCGTGCATGTTCTGTAACGTGAACCCTTCATTGCTAAGAACCGTGGAAGAGATGCGTAGGCTTCATCTGATCTTTTGACTTGGAAGTCTTGACTTTGAAGAGTTTTCAAGGCCGGAGTTGAGAGGAAATGATGAATTTAATAATGACTCGTTAAGACAGGATGGTACGTTATCATATTTGAATTCCTATGTAGGTGTTTGAAAGATATGTAGGTACCACGTAATTATACAGGACTTTCCGCTTCCTATTCCTCTTCACACGGAAATAAGTTTAACAACTATGACAAAGAGGGTTTTTGTTTACCAAATGAATCAAAAGTCGTGAAAAAGAAAAATCCAAGGTGCAGAATACAAGAAGAAGATGAAGAAATACGTTTATTGAATGGTCCGTTGAACGAATTAACAGATAATTTCATTCAAATAAACAATTTACCACCTTGGTATTGAACCGTCTGCTGGGAAGTATGGAGCACAGCATTTATAGAGCCAACAGCGTTTGAGAAATCAGAAAAATAAACTGAGAAATGAAAGAGATTCCTCTAATTCTGCGGATGTTACGAGAAGATTCACGTATTGCATCACTTAGACGAGTTGATGTGCGCCCTCGAAGGCAGGAGAATAACCTCTCCGGTACACTACCAATTAAATTGGCTCACCAACTCTGCCCTATAGCGCCATGCTGAACTACAATATTGGACCAATGATGTCCAATCTGCTCCATTTATACGCAGAAGTGCAGAATAGGCATCATCGCAATAGACGTTCTATCCTCCACTTACTGACTTTCCGGTCAATTATCTGTAAGAGCCATCGAAAATCTCCACTACTGGAGAATAAAGATGAATGAAGCCAATTCAGTCCACGTCGAATTTACCAACCGTCAAATCAAACATAAACCTACCACTACGTTTTAATGGCAACGGTTTTAATCCCTCACGGTACCTGATTAGCGAGTTTTTTCCTACTTCAGCTTCTGAATAATTTAATTTAATTTTTTGGAAATGTTGCTAATAAGTAGAATGTACTTGGTGCATTAAATATCAGAAAAAAATTAACTGAGTTTTTTCGCCTACTTCTACTTCTGAATAATTCAATTTATTTAAAAAAATATTTTCAACTAAAAGACATGAAGTTAGGTGGCCAATAGAGCTTCCCTGCAAAAAATAACAAGGACTTATAGTGGTCAGATAGGACATTTTCGATCAGTTGGTGCACAAATTATTGAATTTATGAATAATCAATTGGTTAGGTATTATAAAAATTGATATTTTTTGAAATTTAGAAACATATTAATTTTTCACCCATTCATGCAATTTTCCAAAACATGAACACACTTAACTAATCTCCATGAAATTCATTAGGAATCATTCTGGAACCAAATCCAAATTACTACCTATTCAATTGTGAGCTGAACGATTAAAGATTCAAAAGTCGATGATCTGGTGAAATCAAATTTGGTTCGGTAACGGTTCTTTAGGTCCAACAGCAATGAAATTCATGGTGGGTCAGACTGCGGTGGTTCACACACGGCCAACTATAAGGGTTGTTCTGTGCAAGTGAGACTCCCGAAATCACATATACTGGATTGGAACCATCGTGAAAAACGTGTCTTATCCTCCTCAGTAACCCACTTCCACAATTCCCAAGCAAACTCTACAAACCAAGTCATATTCAGGATGTCTCCATCAAAACAACAGCGCACCGGGCAACATTTCTCTTCTGATCAGTAAAATCGAAAGTTTCATGAACATACTCCAGCCACTAGACCAAACTCTTGCACAAATAATCCCAAAACTCTTCAAACTCGATGGCTAATACAACACCAAACTTTCTCACTATCTACACATGGAATGCTCGCTGCATATATAATCGAAGGCTTGAATCAGAATATTGTTTCTTAATATGCATAACATTGACATCCTCCTAGCAACCGAAAACAAACTTCCCCCAAATCGTGGCTTCTACATCGACCAAAATACAAATGCTATTGAGCTGACAACCCCAACGATCAAAGCTCAGGAGAAGCCTTGGTACTCATCAAGTCGTACATCCCACACAGTGAAATGCCACCAATCAGAGAAAACAACATGCAAACTGCCAGACTAGAGAAAACTACCTATAAACGGAATTCCACACCAAATTGCCTCTTTCTATTCATCCCCAAACAATATTGTTTCTAGAAGATAGGTTTATAGTTTTCAGAAAATAAATTTCGAATCTCGCAAATTCATATTTTTCTTACCTACCAAATAAGCCTCGTTATCATAAAATACTTACAACTTCTCATTGCATTACTTTGAAATATGAGATATTTTCAATAACTAGCTGCAAATATCGTACTTATTTCATCTTCTTTCGCAAAAATCCATTGCCTCTATCCCATGGAGAGAAGTTGGGCTTTTAGGATAATTAACTGTTCATTCCAACGGAAGGAAGTTGATTCAATGTATAAAATTTCTCTTGCGAGAAGTTTTGAGTTTAGACTCCTCAGGGTCTTCTCTCCAACTTGGGAGTTCATTCAAAAGTTATTCGAGCATCTCAGTTGGTTAGTACACATCTTGTAATTATCAACTTTTGAAGCTGCAAGTTATTAGGAATGGTACTGAACATAGTTTCCCGAATAAAGTTTGAGGTTATTTGAAATATTATGAGGATTTTTTTGGGAGATTCAAGCACCGGACAGAAAAGCGGATGTCCGTCAAGTTAACAGTTAGGGAGGAACAAGAGAGTTTGGCTGATGCCAAGAGGAAATTGGAATAACTATGGTCGTTTATCATGAGGTGTCAGCCTCCTGGGTCTGAATCATTATAATGGCTTATATTGAGGGGAGGTACTGAGGTTTTTCCATCCCCTCAACACGAACGAAAACAAGATTGAGCGTGTTATTTTTCATTCATTCTTTAAGCGAATTATATGGAAATATAAACATTAGGTTACTTGACGATGGCAATCATCGCGCAGGACATCCTCTTGAAAAATCTTTAAGTTGTGGAAATAATTTTTTTCTCATGAACACATAATGAAATCTAAAAATCACAGTTTCGATAGGAAAATTTCAACAAAAGCAAGAATCCTAGCGTACTTTTTCGTTTATTATTTTCAATAATGAACCTTTGGAATCGACCAAGAAAAAAATGTTTAACCCCTCAAAATTTGTTGGTTTACGTTTAAAGTACGTAGAATCCAAAAATCGAAAAACTCTATCAGGGAGATAACAGGCAGTACAGCTTTCTTCCTTTTGGAAGGAATTTAAACGAAATTTCTCTCTTAGAGGGGAAACAATAGATCATGGATGTGTCCATTGTTGTGAGTGTAATTTGAAAATTAAAATGATGAAAAAAAAGATACCCAAGATATTTTATGAATACTATGTTCTAATAATACGAGTACCTACCTTCCTCGTAGGTACCTCGTATGAAGGTACCTACTTATTATTTTTCTATGAACAAACAGAATTTTTTTTCAAAGAAAAAACTCACCACATGTACCTGGGTAACACATCACAGTATTCTAGAGAAACTTGCTTCATACCTACCGAATTGTAGCTATGATTTTGTTTATTGGTATCGCTTTGCATTTTTTGGGGCGAAAAAAAAACTGCAAATTATTACACAAAGGTTTATTATTCTTCTAAATAGATCTCTCGTCTACAAAGAACACGGCTTTGCCATTGTTACCACCAACCATCTTGAAGAAAAACATCGGCAGCATTTCGGCCAGCTAAAATTTGGACGGATATTAGGCCTCTTTTGCGATTCACACTCGTGTTTCTGATTTATCGTACGTTCAACCCTTAAATTCTCGTAGGAAACGAACGGTTTGCCCTACAGGGCTCCTCGTGGTCTCAAAAATGCTAAAAATTCTATACCATCTTAAATTGATAGGAAAACAATACCTTTATATCAAAATTTTTTGAGTTGGGGCGTTTTCTTGACCCCCAGCTACAGACAAGACAATATCAAAGTCAATTTTTTCTAACATACTTGATTAACCAACATTTTAATTGCTTTCTAAATAAGTCTGTGTAGTCATTTCTCAAATCAAGGGTGAAGAACCAACATAGCCTACCTCACATTTGTCAACTTTTCAGGAGGCTCAAAAAAGTGCTTCACGGCTTAACCACGTCTTTCTTGGTCATGTTTTTGACACCATTGTGTTTCCATGTGACTCCAACAAGTAACTGATCGCTTTTTTTTTTTTGGAAAAATTATTGGCTAAATGGAATTACTTGAGATAGGCTGTGTTGAGGGCAGATTTTTTTTCTACTTAACACCTTCAGTGCGGATGACCGGTCGACCGGTCATCCCTGCATACCTGTCATACGGACGACCGGTCATTTCAACTCTCTTTGGGGGAGGGTGCCTGGTATCTCCCCTTTTTGATATATTCCATTTTTTGCTTTTTTTTTCGTCTTCAGTATGAGTTCAACTGTCTAAAACATTGTTTCGTTTTTGATGCCGAACTTTAATACAAATTTTGCGTTCAAATTCAACAATATCGAATTTCAAGCTCGAAAAATTTTCAGTACTGCAGGGTTGCACGACTTTGGGACCCGCATTGAAGGTGTTAAGCTGTTGTGTTACCCCCTCAACCCCTTCCAAAAATGCCCAAGTCAACAAACGAGACAGAACCATTTTAGCTCAAGTCCCCGAGACCGAGCAATAATAGCCTAAGTCACAGAATTGGGCAGAAAAATAATGACCCAAGTCAAGCAAGATTTTCTGGTATCATTCACCTTGGTAAAATGATCAAAATCTATTCCTTTTCAATATTAATTTGTGCAATGGATTTACTGACTCCATTAATAATAATTTCCTCTTGCTCAGAACACAAAAATTACTATAAATAACTCACGATTTCATGGAGGAGGCTGGGCGACCATACCCAATGACAGGGAAAAGTCTGACTTAGGCTCTTGTGATGTTCCACTTTGACTTGAGCACTGTTGCCTTAAACAATTTTTCTCCCGTTTCCGTTGGCTAAATTTAAGTTTCCCCTCGAAATTGCTGCATCTTTCCCAAAAATAAAAATAAACGTATCAAGTAAATTATCTAAATAAATAAAATTATCCAAAAAGAAAACTCGTTAAAATCGGGGACACTTTGTCTCAATTAGTTTGGAGATAGATATATTTATCTCATGTTAGCCGCTGATCTAAGAAAACACCTAGATATTTGTGGTCTGTCGCATTTGGTATGGGATGTCCAGCGTAGTATAAATGTGGTTCGTACTTGAGGGAAGGAGTCGTGGAAGGTTCTACCTCTCATCGCATCCTGGCGGGTTCTGTATTGTCCTACGAAGTTACGTGAGTTAGGTTATCCGCGTCTCGCTCGGACCTCCATGTATTGGTGTTTCTTCCAACGGGCCACAACCTCGTATTCTTCTTGTTCCCGTTGGACCAGCGTCGGGTTGTCCGAAGTGACTAACCCCATTATGACCTAATCCTAACTTTTTTCCCCCTCACATTGCTAAAGAAGGGATAAAATTGAGGGTGTTTTATCTCCTGAAAGCTCTCTCAACTCTACCCAAGTCTTGGTCATAAATCTCCTTCGAAACCCGGCCACCACCGAGATGAACAGAAGATGCCTGGTGTGCCACGGTCTAAGTCCCAGGGGTGGCACAATGACCCTCTGGCGAGTAAGGGGAGGACTCCTGTCAACGAATTTCTTATTGAAGACTTTAATACATAAAGTAGGGTCTTTCCTTGCGATACCCTTATGAGTTGGCCTCTGAATCTCTAGAACGTGGAGTAGTCCTGGGAAACCTCCCATTTTTATTAGTCCAATTTATTTCGTTATTACGCAATAAGGGCGTCCCCTCTCCATCTTAGAGGGGAGTTTATTTATGTGTATATGACCTCTATTAAGGTCCTTACGACCATGAGAAGAAACTTCGATATCGACTTCGTTTCTACGATATAAGAGAATGAACAAGAATATCAACCATCCCAACTATGGAAGAACTAAGCAAAATAGGTTACGAAAACATCATTATCGAAGATTTTTGAGCTTTTTCCCGAAGTAATATTGCAAATTGTTCGATTTTGTAAACAATATGCCTATATGACATAATATGTCATATTATTATAATATTATTATAATATCATAATATTATTAATAATAGTTTATTATACTATTATTATACATTGTATAAATGCCTCCAGAAAAATACCTTCCTCCTCCTCCAACCAAGTAGAAGATGTTGATTGTATCGTCCCACGGTTTGAAGAATAATTGTTAACTATCGGGATTGGAGACATCCAAAAATATACGCCGTTTTTTCCCATCTTTTGCTTTGGAGTTTTGTTTCTAAGATTTAGTTTTTGCAATAAGTGGTTTTTATAGTTTTTGAATGCTTACACAATTCTTCTGCTTCATATCTACTTTTATACGCCTGAATTTTTTTAAACCTTTTGTTTTTGTCGGGGCTGTTGCTAAACTGACTGAAAGTTTTTGACCTATTTTGGTTCATCGCTATTTGAGTGAGAACCGGATGAAGAATCATGGGTTGGTTGGTACCCTCTCCTCATGTTTGACTGCCAATAAGCTCTGGTGATGGAAATATATTTTCCGAAGGCTAGGCCACAACGGCGTATATTTTTGGATGACCTCAGTACCGATAGTAGACAATTAAACCAAGTAGAGATAGATACAAATTAAAAATCGTGATCTTAACCCGCCTCCGGGCGCGCGGCCGCACTTGGTGCGGTAAAACCGAAATTCTGCCAAAGCGAGAATGAAGGGGTCCAAGAAATGTCTTGACGCCTAAAGGTAATCCTAGTTCAAGATATGCCCTATACATTCGCGAGGGTTTTAGCGGCAAAACAAATTATTATCAGTCACATTCAATGCTTAGAAAGGGGACAGAGTCTACCATATTCTGTGGAGCGAGAGCCTGGTAGTGCACTTAATTTGTGCAAGTTGATTTCTTCCTTCTAAACAAATTTGATTTTTTTTTTACTTTTTTCTGATGGAGGGGATATAATACTAATTTTTGAAGATGCACAAGTTAGTTTTTTGGTTTATTATTTTCAACAATAAGCCATTGGAATCGAGCAAGAAAAAAAATTTAACCCCCCACCCTCCCCCACCACCACAAAATTTTATGTTTTACGTTTCAAGGTAAGTAGAATCCGAAAACTGAATAAAAAATTTTCCTTCCGTACGGCGTACGCGGCACTTTTCTTGGCAACCCTGGAATGATTTGGTTCAAATTTGGCATATAGGCTCCATTTGGGGTCTAGTAGTGCCGCGAAGCTTTTGGTTGATGTCAGTCACTTCTAAGTGGTGAAAATTAAGGATTGCAATTTTCAAGAGTGCCCTAGCTCGAAAACTCCCAAAATAAAGGTATCGTTTTTTCACCAATTTCTAATAGTATTGAATTTTTAAAAATTTTAAATCACTCTGCAGGACAAACCGTTCGCTCCCTCGAGCACTTAAGGGTTTTCCTTCGATAAAACAGAATCACGAATGTGAATCACCAAAGAGGTCTTATCTCCGTTGAATTTTAAGCTAACCAAAACGCGATCGCTGTTCGTTTCTTCGAGTTGTTTCAGTTTTGCATTCTGAGCAACCAATAATCAAATTTCCATATGAAGCTCTCTATTTTTCTAATCGAATGAGAAGCGTTTAGTTCTTTCTAATAAACTTGATTGTGAAGGTTTGAAGGAAGTATGGAGTGGTAGGTAGTACCTACCAATAGTTGGTAGGTAAAAAAAAGTTGGTAGGTAAAAAAAAAGCTGCAAATTATTTCACAAAAGTTTATTATTTTCCGGTATAGATCACTCTTCTGCAAAGATCACAGCTTTGCCATTGTCACTATTTATTCATTCTTTACCTACTAACCATAGGTACCTACTACCTACTAGGGCATTTTTGAAAATTTCAACCCTTCATGGTTGGGGATGAAATTTTCAAAAATGCCCTAGTAGGTAGTAGGTACCTATGGTTGGTAGGTGAAAAATAAATAAATAGTGACATTGGCAAAGCAGCGATCTTTGCAGAAGAATGATCTATACAGAACAATAATAAACCTTTGTGAAATAATTTGCAGGTTTTTCTTAAGCTTATGTTCAAGTAACTATTGTTTTTAGCATTTATGGGATACGCAATTTTTCCAAAGATCAATTCTGTGATTCTTCTCTCCCGCTCAATAATTTTGTGAGTTTTCTCAGATTTGTTTGTAAATTTTTTTCAATTGAAATGGGTTCCAATTTTTGATTTAGAAGTTTTTTTAAGCAGAAACTTACCTGCAGTGGTCCGATTTTTCCACTGCCTTCTCACTTTCTCTCCAACGATTATTTGGCACTTCGGTACCAATTTTGGATTGATAATGTCTAAATCAGTGAGTAGTCCATATTACTAATCCAACAGTTAAGCTATTATAGACATAAGATAAGTTATAAATACATTTTGTTGTTGAGACCAAGACGTCCCAAATGTATTTTTAAGTAATTAGAATTGTTTTTCTTCTGAATAATTCCGTTACACGAAAAAAAACCACGATTCATAGATGATAAATTATATGTTTTTTACAAGCCACACTAAGTGCGGCGCGCGCCTGGTCGTGCGAATCGGTGGGTTAATCGATGAATTTGTTCGGAGGAAATAATGGAAACGTTGTCTAACAAATGCTCGAAATCACGATCCTCTTACAATTGAAATACAACATTCACGTAACGCAAACTTCATTAGCTCCAAAAATTATTCAAAAGTAATCAGTACATTGAGGGATCTTGTATCGTTAGGTCGAAAGGTATTGACCTACCTCCGATTTGAAGGGTCTTTTGACGAGCGTGGGAGAGAGGCGAATTGAATTCCAAACAATCCGAAGTGCCTTCACCCATCCGTGGAAATGCCCTACGCGAGCAAATACACCTCGGCTGAGTTTCATTATTGATTCCACCCAACAAACTGCCGCGATCCGAGGGAGCTGAAGGTGAAAATTTGCCAAGAAAGGGCTATGTGAGGATCGAGAAACGGTTTATTGGAAAAATGGTTGGATGAGGGATGTTGTCCGACAACCGACAAGGTGGATGAATCAAATCACGTCTAATTTGTGGTTTATTTATTTGATTTCTTTTTGCTGCTGAATGTTTGTTTACTACATTGATAACGCCCATTATTAATCAAATATACCTTATTGAAGATTTAAAAAATATAACGCACTTGAAGCTCGCTAAACTTTTTTTTTGTGTTTCTTTCTTTCTTGTGTGTTCTGTGAGTTAATTTTCACTCGCCATTTTCCAATAGCCCGAGGAGATTAATTTTTAGTAACTTTTCCGTTGCTTCTTCGGATGTGGACTCTACTGAGTGTAGACAAGATCATCTGCGTACAGTCCGTGAAATTCCCCTCGCCAGGCAAAGAATTGATTGATTACTGCGACAATGAACAAATTATGATAATCCTCACATTTACTAGTGTTTTACAAGTTGATCCTTTCTATGAAAAGTGAGGGAACCCGTTTGATCTTTTGTATTTGAGGATTATATACGGGGAACCACATATTTACACGAGAATTTGTGATGAAGGTATTATCATAGTAATTCAAGTAGGTACCTACTTCTCAGTGTAGGTGCTTCTGTATCTATTTATAAAAGTACTTAACAAAAGTGTAGTCTAAGGAGTAGCTTAGAGACCAAGTTCTATGAAAAACATGGGCGAACCGTAGAATGAAGGCAAGAGGGAGCTGAGGAGATAAAGGGTGGAAAATGGGAAAGTTTGTTAAAATATGCTGAGTGGGGATCCGCAGGGCACCTATTAGGGTCCAATAAACAACGTAACGGCTACAAGGCAAAAGGGACATCGGGGGAAGATCGCTGCGCTAAGGGAAGGTCGATTTTCAAGCTGACTCACCTCGTTCGACGGGGTTGGAGAAAATGAAAATTGGTCCTTTGGTCGGCATTGGAAAGGTATTTTCGAAAGGTCGAAGAAGCTCGATAGGATCGGGGCAACAGAGTGCGAAATATAATCTCGTCGTCCCGTTTATTTTCAATATTGATGAAATGGATTTTCAATATTATAATTACAGTGGAACAGATGTGTAGCAAAATACCCTTTTACACAAATTATCTACTATTGCAGGGTACTAGAATCATTGCGAGAATCTATCTTTGGGAGTACTAGAATCTATTGGGTCTAGAATCATTTTTATTTTTCAGTTTTTGATTCACTAATTTGATAAATTGAAACCTTTCCCAGCTCCCCCAGATCCTAATTGGATCATGGTGTCACTACTGTCACCGAAAATATCTAAGAAATTCCACAGCAGTTCCAACATGCCACAAGATTAACAATATTTAAATTGCAATTTGAAAATTAATGGACAGAGCTAAATGTTTTTAAAACTATTTTTTGTAAGTTACCTATTAGGAATCAAGAAATCATGTTATGAGAAAAATTGTGAACATTTTTATCATTGCTTTTATAACAATTTTGAGACTTTCTATATAACACAAAAATTTCTGCTGTCCGTTAAATTTAAAATTGCAATTTAATTTTGGTTACTCCGGTGACACCTTGAGACAGCTGTGGAGTTCTTGAAATATTTTCAGTGTCACTAGTGATACCATGGTCCAATTAGGATTAAAAAATACCACTCAAAATTGTGCCGAGGAATGAGAAATTTGTTACGCCACATATCAAAGTAGCAAGTGTGAACGTATTGATTGATCATTTGTAGCCAGCTTATTTGATGATAGAGAAGACAGAAGAACAGAAGACAGGCGGATAGAAGAGAGAAAAGACAGGAAGAACTGTGAGATTTCGCGAGCAGGTTTAGGATTTCCCAAGATTGAAGCGGAATTCAGCTTTGGCTCATCGCTGGAGGGGGATAGAAGTAGCAATAGGGTACCTGCCTACAGCCATTTTCATTTTTCAGTTTTTGATTTACTCATTTGATTATTTGAACCAGTTTGCCCGTGTGCCAATCTAGTAACTTAGGAAGTTAAAATAATTAAATTGTTCATTCTCTTCCTAAATCTCTTGGGGTCAATTTATTAACAATTAATCATTTTCTTCCATCAAAGAGCCTTCAAATTTATAGGAGAGGTATCAGAGAAGTACCCCCTACAACTATTATAGTTGGAAATTCCTGAGTTCAATCAAACTTGAAGATGCACAAAAACAACATGTATTTAGGTATTTATTACAAATATATTAGAAAAAGGGCCTCAATAGAGGATTGTTTCCTTACCTACAGGGCTTTATTTCTTATTAGTAAAAAATACATCAGATACTAAAATTTCTACTTACTTGATTTCTATCACTAGTACGTCTTAAGCAACACTGTGACATTATACAACAGATGCCCATCAAGCAAGACCGAACCAAATACCGACCAGGGGACGAAATATTACTGAACAGCACCTCAAATCATTATGAAAGAGCAGAATCGACCAACTCTCGCAGTAACCGTCTACTTTTGAAATTTATCAAGACAACAGAAACAATAAATTATCTTACCAATTTAATCTAACTATCATCACCACGATTGGTTCACAATTTTTTGATCCTGACAGAATGAGGTTATTACTGGAATTTTCGCAGAATTTTATGTCCTAACAGAACTTAAAGTAAGTAAAATCTCCTGGTCACCAAACTTGGCAAACTAATTTTGGTTATTTATTTCAATAAAAACCTTTAGAATCGAACAAAAAAATTACCAGATGTAGTGTTGATAAACACACAAACTGTCAAGTATCGGGAATGGGGTCATCCAACAAACGCTGTTATTACCGAGCTTTCGGAAAATTTATTTCCTTCATCAGGGCTCAAAGCAGCTACATGTGAGGAGAGTGTACCCAACAACTCATACTCTCATTGTTTCCAACTTTGTCAAATCTAGTTTTGTTTCCAGAGTTTTATTGTTATTTATACGCCTAAAATTTTAAAATTTATTGTTTTGTTATTGTTGAAAGCCTGATGCTATTTATTTATTTTAAAAGTTTTGACAAAGTTGGAAACAATGAGAGTATGAGTTGGCGGGTACACTCTCCTCACATGTAGCTGCTTTGAGCCCTGACGAAGGAAATAAATTTTCCGAAAGCTCGGTAATAACAGCGTTTGTTAGATAACCCCATTCCCGATACTTGACAGTTTGAAAAAATTACCCCCCTAACAAACTTTATGGTTTACGTGTCAAGATATGGGATTTTCCTTAGTAACCACGGACGGAATTCGATAAAATTCGGTATATGAGCTCCATTTGGGGTCAAATTGGGCAGCGAAGCTTTCGGTTAGTGTCAGTCACTTCAAAGGACTGAAAAACAGGAGTTGACATTTTCATGATGCCCTATCTCGAAAGCTCTCGATGTAAAGGCAGTGGGGTCTCCTCCAGGCAAACATAGCGAACACTGTTTGCTTTACAATATGCAAAATGTTATCAATTAATTCTTGTTGAGATTCTCCTATATTTCAATTTTTTGCAAGTACTTAATATTAGCCGATTTTTGAAAATTGTTATAAAATTTAGGGACTATTTCATGATAACCAAGGAAGTTAGATGAAATATGAGAATGTACGTATTTTGCCAATGATATTAGCCCGCAACAAACCATAGAACGATCAATGGGGTATTTCAGTGGGTCGGAAATTCAGATTTTTTTCCCTCAAATTTGGATTTAGCACCATTGACAACTTCTATACTCCAACTTTTTGCCCATTGATACTTGATTGACGAACAAACCCGATTACCGTTATTCCTGACCCATGCTCTTTTGAATTTTTTTTTTTAATTGACCTAAATACCCCAATGCAAATGATACGCAAACTAGCGCAGGGCCTGGCGATGCTGACAAACAGTTCAATTTTGCGGGATTGTTTTGCTCTCCCTATGAGGCCTTAAGTATTGAATTCACAATGAATCAGAAACACGAGTGTGAATCACAGAAGAGGCTTAATCTTTGTTCGAATATTAGCTGACCAAAATGCGATCGTTCTTAGTTTCCTCCCTACCATCAGTAATGAGTAACCAATATTGTCTTTCATAAATCAGTCTGTGAATTGTTCTAGATATACTCGAGAGTTGCGTGACCACTATAGGAAGTTACACAGATAGATTGATTTTAGCTCTAGTAGCCTGTGGGTTGTTGGTAGTCCCATAGCTATGACCGCAAATATATGACTCCTGGTTCGGCGCTAATTGGGAGGATTTCGTGATGGAAAGGGCCTTCCATAAACATCAGCGCGATAATTAGGTATCGAGATGCGGGGGCGTTGGCCGCTGAAAACGCTATGAGTGGAGGGGTTCTTGTGATAATAATGGTTAATGTTCAGATGAGAGAAAACCCAGACGACTGCAGGAGTGGAGGGGGTTATTGCCAGTATAGCGTAGAATGTCGAGCAGGTACATTGAATTAGCTTCTCTCCCAATTATCCCTGGTTTTCCTCCACCCCTGACTTTGCGCCCACCATTAGCGAAGAAAGGGAGCCGCCCCAATTAGCGCGGTAGGTAAAATCGGTGATGAAGGAGTGAAACTGGAGTCTGTGGCTATGATAGAAGGAGGAGAGGGGGACAATATGGGGGCATGATGTAGGGCTGGAACGAATAACGATTGTGGGGACTAAGAATTTTAAAGTTCAAACTTTCTTATTCGCTAGCTTGTCGGAATGAAAATGTTGTATTGTAAATATATACCTAAATAATGTACAGCGATTTTCAGATCAGATGTCAAATGTCAGATCACATCATGTTAAGTAAAACTGGAAAATGATGACAAGTAAATGAAAACTTCACGACAATTAAATACACATGAAACGAAATCAACACCTTAGAACAGATCTTAATGACACGGACAAAATATATCACGATACGACATCATCTATAGAAATACTTTCAGAAATACATAGATCCTACTAATACGACAGTATACAACAGAAACCTTACAAGAAAGGTATCGAAATTTCTCACTGACTCCGAAATTAACATTTGAAGACAATCAAGATTTAGACTTTCACGATATAAAATTACAAGTCACAAGAGCGTGACCCTGATTAACCTCGACCCCTAAAATCCTCCCAGTATGCTGGAGCTGGTACATGTACACCCGTACAAAACCAATAAAACGAATTTAAAAAGCATACACTGATGAAATATCCAAACTATTCCAAATCATAAAACCAAAAACCAACTTGAGATAAAAACGACTGCCAAGTGGGTGTGGCATATAGCTTCCTCGTATTCATAACCCGACTCTATAGAGGATCCGATGCTTATTAGCTAATATTAAAACAGTAGCTATTATAAACAGCTGCCTTATGTCACCTTATGAGAAACATAAATCGTTCCAAATCATTCAAGAGACGACTGATGATGACTGTTGTTCAATCAATTCTCTTGTATGGGGAGGAGGTGTGGGCGGACGCCATGGAGGAAGGATATCTCCGACAGCGAATGGTCGCAGTTCAACGTCGAGGGGCACTTCGCATCGCCTGTGCCGAAAGAACAGTCTCAGAACCAGCCATACTAGTCCTGGCAGAAGTGATCCCCATTCATCTCATGGCCACAGAAAGAAAGAGAATGTTCAACAGGAGAGAGGAAGGAGAGCGATCCCGTATTGCCAAAGAGGAGAGAGAGCTCACCATATATATAGGATATTTGGACAGGAGAAACCAGAGGCAGATGGACTGCGAGGCTGATCCCTCAAATCAATAAATGGCTACAGAGGAAGCACGGAGAGGTTAATTTCTTCCTAACCCAGTTGCTTTCAGGGCACGGACTTTCCTACATCTACCTACATAAGATGGAGAAGGTGAGGTCCCCAAAGTGTCCCAACTGCCAGGAGAACGAGGATAATGACACATTTCAAACATTTGATGGTTTTAATCAAAATTTGACGGATCTTATACTAATAGAAACTGAGAAATCGTAGCTCAATGAAATCCACGAAACTCATCCACAAGCAAACAATCCATCAAGCTCATTGGGCTATCTAGGGACTACCCTTTCCTGAATATTTCCATTAAATTACAATAAATTCTTACGATTTGGTCCGAAAAATTAGTTTTGTCTCGATCAGTCAGACAAAAAAATAAAATTTATTTTTAAAATTTATTTTTTAATTTAATTTAATAGACAAGTAGGAATTAGGGTAGGCAAAACCAATGCATTCAGTCCAACGGGGTGAACGTGTCAATATTTTTCCTGGCTGAGAAACTTTTTTGTATTACAGAATAAGTCATAAGAGAAGGAAGAAACCACGTTGAACTCTAAATATGAAATTCATGAGACCGGAACTAACTTCGAAAATTTTATCTTTCTAATGTCACTGAAAATCAAGCTGTACGCACTTGCCCTAGTAATTTTGACTTTTCACTTGCTTACGAAGAACGAATTGAACGCAGAAACTATTGAAGAAACGGCTTCAAACAAAAGAATAGAGAATAAGGTGGGAAAATAATCCTTAAAACCAATTTTAAGTGACCTAACTGTGAAACTGAGTTAAAAGATAGAGGTTTGGAAAATTATCCATAATTTCACTCGCACAGCTGCAAAAGAGCTCATAATTTGATCAGAAGTCTAGAAAAGAATCTAAATCAGAAGCTGAAAATGTCTATGAGTATCCTGGCTGGAGAAATAGGCGATGAACGCACTTGCTCCTGTGGCGCACTTGGCCGTAGTGACGCTGACTATAAAACTGCGATTATAAGACAGTGACATCCAAGAATTTGACTATATTGGTGATGGTATGGTTATATATTATATCCTTATACGAATAGAATTTCGTTCTAACCACTAACCTACCTGTTGTGTCACATATCCCACTCACTAAGAAGAAAATTTCCCAAGAGTGTTAACGACCATTGGAACCGACGCAAAGGAAAGGTTAGATTATCGTTGAAATTCACCACTCGATTATGGGAAGGGCCAGAATAAGCAATGGCACTACCCGCCCTACTTAGTATTCATACAGCGCCTTCTAGCTGTGACTTGTAGTCCCAGCTCGCTTGTTCCTCGGAGAAACATTTAGTTCATCCCTCACTCCACCCCCATCGTCTTAGCGCCTTTGAACGTTTACAAAAGACCTTCGTCCTTCTTCTTCACCAGATTTCGGGGAGGCCGAAACTTCCAGACGATTCTTCCCCTTTCCGTACTTCCCCCCAAAACTTCTTTAAAAACGCAGAAAACAAAGTAATTTCCGATTGGTTTTCTCAATAGGAAATGAGCTAGTCTTCTTTTTTTTTTTTTTGCTTTGTATTCCCCCCCTTCTTAGGACCCACCCCTGAGAGATCCTTCATTCTTTTCAATATGGTTTTTTGGGCACGACTTTTAAAAAACCTCTTCTCTGCCTTTCCTGCGAAGACCGTAAGGAATACGGAATGAAGGGTTGGAGCAAACTTTTCTGCCCATTGTCTCCGCACAAAGTTTTCTCATAATTTCTCCGTCTCTAACAATAATATATCCTTCCCGTCTTCCTTAACTCATAGTTACATTAACATTTTCTCGCCATAAATCAAAGGAACCACTTATGAAACTGTTTCTTCTTAAAAAAAAAAAAAAAAAAATGTGACCGGTGCCCGTGCAGTAGCTTTTTTAGGTGGAAGTGAAAAGTTGGTCGTTCTGAGAGTATCAATTTTTACTTCTTCGCAGAGAGGTTTGAGCAAAGCAGGTTGGAGTACATCTCGTTTATGCAAACTTACTTGTACCAGAAAAGAGAGAAGTGGAAGCACGGAAGAAAGAAAATAGACAAGGGAATACGCCACCAATGTAAATGATTAACTCGTAATAAGACAGCAAAACCAATTCCTGATGTTGGATGAAGGAGTTAAAATGAGTCTTGAAGAATTCTAATCTGATTTATTTTTGTTTAAATATTAAAACATGAGCGACTTGATTGTTGTAAAGGTCGGTGTTAGCTGAATCAGCAAAATTTAATGAATTTCATTTAATGAAATGAGTGATTGAAATTGTAACCTCATAGCGAAAATCAAATGTGTAACCTTGGGAGCAATCAAATAAGTACAGATGTTCTTATAGGATGGAGAACTACAATTTCCGATCTGCTTACTGAAATTGTGCAGGATAATATTATATTCCTTATAATATTATATTATATTCCTTATAATATTATATTATATTCCTTGATACATTATTATATTCCTTATATTATAAGGAATAGTGAGACCCCCAGTATAAGCTCACCATGTAAGACCTCACATATTGGGCGGCGGTGTGGCCGAGCGAGTTCCGGCATGTATCTGTGGAGACGAGACTCGGACCGGTTGCAGGGGCCGTGAGTTCTAGACTCGCCTCGGGAGCATATTTTCGGGCAAGTCGGTCACAGTTTCCCCTCGTCCCAACCCAGGGCGGTGAGGCCAATGGAAAGCCATGAGCGAAATCATCAGAACAAATTCTGATGTTCGCTGACAGCTGATTCTGATCAGGAAGACAGCTGATGACGCCCGCGACGCCAGGAATGGCAGTCGGAAGAAAATCCAACCTGAAATGGTTGTTTACTTTACTTTTACTTTTACTTACTATAAGATCTCACATATATACGCTCCAAAAGTGGGTCTGTGAACTACTAGAGAGAAGTGATGACTGCTGGGCCAAAACAGCTTAACAGTGGAAATCTGGCGGATTGAAACCGTACTGATTGAAATACTGTTACGTTATATCCCATTCATGTATGTAGAGAGGATGGGGACACTGGAATAGTACCCCCAGGCCCGGTCTTCCTGGGGGGGGGGGGGCATTTAAAGAGGAAAAATTTAGTTAATAGGTTATTCTTAAACTATAAATCCCCTTCATAAAACCCTTCATAGACATCCTCTCCTCGCCACTCTCCTCAATCAGAACGCTTCTTATAAACCACCTTCACTCAGTGACTTGAATCTTTATACTTGTAAATACTACATCTTCAATATTGTAATTGGGCATGTCCCGTTTCTATCATAATAAATAAATAAATAAATAAATAAATAAATAAAAATAGTTTAGGTTATTCATTATTCTCATTAGGCGAACCGTTGGTCCTTTATTATCATGGTCGATACCATTTTGGTTTATTATTTTCAATAATGAAAAAAAAATGTTTTAACCCCCCTCAAAATTTGATGTTTTACGTTTCAAGGTATACGTTGAATCCAAAAATCGTTGTTTACAGTTCTGTTACACGTCAACAAACAATTATTGAGAAAGCATAATATTATTATAATAGGTAGGTAGCGAAGGGATAGGTAGGTAGGGGGGTGGGAAAAAGTGTAGACATAAAATGTCCAAATGTGTTGCAGACTCGGATGCAAGCGTTTTCTTTTCTTCTCGGATGCCTCCCTCGGATACCTTGATGATGTGCTGGTTGGTTATGAAAAGCCAACCCCACATTTTAAATTAATTAATTTGATAACGTAGGTATAGTTTTCGTTTATGAGCCAAAGTAGAGACATAAAACGTCAATATTGTCGACTGTGGTTTATTAGGTCTTAATTTCGGTTTTTATTCCAAGGGCCTGTTGGATCTCACTCCACGGCCCTGATCCCATTAACAAAAAGGGTCCAGGAAACGGGTATACAACGAGGATTGCAGTCCAAAGTAACATTTTGATCAATCTACCCCTTTGCGAGGGGCTCTAGACTGAGAAACTGGTAGACAAACTGATCCAATCTCTAACTTGAAATCACTACTTTGTTCTACCCCAAATCGTTCAGTACATAGTAAAATTCGAAATTTATTATTTTTTGAAACGCATCCATTACTTACATACTTTCAATCATACTACATTAGAGTTTACGACTTGGAGGTGAGACGTTAGTTAAATTCAGAGCGTTGAAGGGTATGGGAGAGATGGAGGCTCACATTAACGCAACCTACCGTCTTTTAAGTGACAAACCCTGTCTTTGTCGTTCTCTCTCGTCTCCTCTTTCTTGATAAAGACTCATCAGAAACTCTCACACCCACACTTTCCTCCCGCACCGCCATGACAGCGCGCTCGCTAAACTCTCGCGATTCCCGAACCTTAATGCGGGCTTTTACCGGGGCATCTCTTTTCGGAATCTTTAGCTACCTCCTTCCACCCCCTCCTCCTCCTTTCCATCGCTCCCCTGTTTTACAAAATACTAACGATGTTGAGGTTAGAAGGTGGAAATTGATTTATAAACTGTCTGTGAGGCACTTCAAACCCGAATCTCTGAGTCTGTGAGAGAAACTTGACGTACTAAGGAAGAAGTAATGTATGTAGGAACAAGGTTTGACTGCACAGCAGGTATGAAGGTATTGATATGAAAGCTGTTCTTCAGAGTGACATCAGATTTCGCTCCAACTATTTGGCTTATCAGGATTCTTAACACCCTTTGTACCTGATTTCATTGAGGTGTGCAAGATCTCTCAGATTACGTATTTACCATATGTTATGCACTTGTTATGAACTGCAAAACTTCTGATGTTCACCAACATCTGGTTAAACCGAGCTGACGATTTCAGGGAGGAAGCAGACAGGGAGTGGCGTACAGTCAGAAATTTGCTGTAGAGTCTAAATACCTGATGTTCTCCTCTAGATGACTGCCCAGTTCAGGAGTCTTTATAATACGCAAATCTATTCCTGCATATGGATAGATAAATCTCTTTTTCAGCTCTTTTCAAAGCCTTCGACTACCTCCCTTCTGCTGGCAGTCTTCACTCCACTACCTATTTTATGAAGTTCTAACGAAGTTGAGATTGGAAGGTGGAAACTGATCTATCAACTGTCAATAGTCTGTGAGATCTTCAGTTATTGAAAGGCAATGGAAGTGAACTATCAACAGATTACATCGAACAGCAAGTATGAAGGTATGGTCGTGAATGCTGTTCTTTCAGACTACCCATCACCCTGACATTATGAAGATAGTTAGGATTCTGTACAGCAGAGCTTTTTAACAACCTGGACGAGTCCCATACAAAACTTTAGAGCAATAATCTGTGGGTATTTTGAACTCCGGAATCTGGAATGAGGGAGAGCATCAGCTACTGTACCTCTTAGATGTCAGCCAAGTTTGAAGCATGAGTTATGTCAAGGAACAATTATTGGCAATTCAGTAATGTAACCTTCTTTTCTGGTTTCTAGTACACGTGCAGTCGACTAAGTTTCGAGGTTAACGCCAACTCAAGAAATTGCATCAAAACTCACAGTGATTTCGTACAGTTAGTTCAGAATTGTTCACAAAGTATAAAATGTAAAACACAAAAGGACATTTTGGTTTTGATTTTTGAAAAATATTCACTTCCAAAGACGAAAACATTGCTTGTGCTACCTTTCGTGACCTCGGGTGTCTTTACTATCGTTCATCACAAAATAGTACAAAACTATGGTGGTTCGAGGAGTCGAATCTCCTGAAAATGCTATAACTGGAAGAATCACATTGTGTTGCCTTCAAACCCTCCCGATTTCCCCCTCCTCCAGAGCGTGTCACTCCGGAAACCAATATTTGCCCAGTGGATTGCCCAATGCCCGTTTCCGGCTAATAACCCTGTCACAGCGAGAACAGACCCTAACCCTAAACAGAACCCTGGAAAAAACGGCTGTGGCGGAAGAGAGACAACTGGATGCTGATGAAACGGACCATAAAGGGGTCGGGAAGGTGATTTATCTCGCTTGTTCGGGAAATCGTGTTGTCTGGGATACGCCTCTGATTTAAAAATATGGTTCCACCAGAGACCACTCCGTCCTGCAGTAAATCAATCAGTTTATAGTTGAAGCCCTGGTTGGTAAGCCGCGGTTCGGTTTTGTGCAGCTCGAACTGTCCCCTGACGGATTTTTTACGGGTTTTTGTCTACGTCCAGAGAAAGCTGTTTGCCGTTAGCGTTGAGGCATGGCTCTCGGCTGCTCGGGACAGTAAAAGCCAGGGGTGTTTTTCATGCTATTGCAAAGTGTTCGACATATAGAATAGATTCCGCCGTTTTCTGGTTCAACCTTCGAAAAATTGTAAATGGATTTTCATTGATTTGTTCTTCATCGTTCCCATTGTGTTAAAGGCTTACCGAGCTCTGTATTGTGCTCCTATCACTCTTACATTCTTGTAGTAAAAAAATAATTGAAACTGGATTGATGCACCGTTTCTTCCTCGTAGTATCCATTCACCAGGAGTAGGAGATCATCGAAACATTTGTGCTTTAACTACCAAGTTCCAGTAAATAGGATGATATAAAGAAAAATTATGCATGTTTTAAAAGAATTTGTATATTATATATAAATTCAATGAAAATTATAGTATCCAATTCTTGATAACTTACCAATGATACGATCACTTCTAAAGTCACAGGCCAAATGCGTTCGGGAAGGTCTAGGACGTAAAATGGAAGAGGGAATTTCCCAAAAGTGAACTCAATGCTCCCACTACTACTTCTGCCTTTTGATTGATTTCTATAGGACTTCATTAGTTATTCCATGGATCAAACCTCGGCTCACCAAGGTGGCGTACTTATTTGGCCCAGTGATTTTTTCACGAACGCACTGTTCAATATCCTAATTATTATGATCCAGCTAGACAAAACACAGAAATATTTATTCACGAATTGAACAATTTGAACATTTTTCGTGTTCAAACTCCAGAAAATTGAAACTTAGCTTATCGTGTGAAAGACGAGTAAATTCATATTTATTATACAAAGATTTATAATTTTTTTATTTTTAAAATTATTATTTATAGTTATTTATTGTTTATTATTATGTTTTATTTATGTATCATGAGTATATTAATTTATATTTATTATATTAAGATTAATGAAGTGAAGTGAGTATATTCACATTTTGGTATAAAACATATTGTCGATAACCCCCCCCCTCCTTGCCATTAGCCGCCATAACATTACTAGCAGCATCCGAGCCTCTAATTTGAACGGTATTTTACAATCCATGATCTACGATAACCAACATGCGAATTTGATTCCGTCCCCCGCCCACCAATGGTGCCAGTCTGGCACCAAAGCGGTACTACTCTACTTAGGTAGTCCGTAGTAGTTCATATCCGTATCTCCTAGCATCAAGGTGGCACCACTGATTTGTTTCGCGGTGGGACAAACAATAATTCGTGAAAATCCATAGGTATATTGAGAGTTGTTCCTCAATTTCAAAGCTTGGGTACAATTAGTGACCAATAAACGAACCGAATTATTGAAAAATCGGGTATTTTGTGAATATTATCACCCCCCACCGCCAGCCCCCTCTCCATGCTAATTTTGATACTCTGGTGAAATATTGTGCAACTCGGAAGTTATCTGAGTCGAACGAAAAAAGAAACGCGCAATTCACTTGGAAATTGAGTCCTGGGCAGAGTACAGAAGATTATACCCGAAAACGCACATTTTTAAACATTAACCCCCCTTTTCCGCCCTTAAAAGGCAAAAATTTCAAATTCCGGCGACGCAGTGCACAACTAGATAGGTTTTGCATCGAACAAAAAAGAACCACGAAAATCGGTTGAAAACTGAGGCCTTGCATAGTACATGGATTCAGAATGGTCTAAAACAGATTATGTGGTTATTTTTTCTGTTGAGTGTTGTCCAACTCCATCCCAGATTATTCGCATAAGGACGCCCAAGTCTGTGGGACATCCTAAAAATTGGATTTTAAAGAAAGATATACGTCACCAAAGATCTTCTAAAAAGCATCCTGCACTAGATAATTTATGATAAATAAGAAAAATATTATTGAAATTATGAAATAACGTTATTATCTGGAGGAGTCCTTTCAACTTCGTACCTCCTTTTTCTTTGTGATAAATAAAGACAGCTCTTTAGGTTCGCTTTAATCTTAACTCTATTTTCTTGATTCAATTATGTTCGCGTACAATCTCCACCCCGTTTGAGTAAAACGCAATATTATATTCCATGATCCGTGAAGAGTCGATCCAAGGGAATATGGAAAACAAAGGGTGCATCTCCATATACACTCACACAACACAAAGTCACAAAATATGAAACCCGAGTCTACAAATGCATGAAAGACGAATAATGGAGATTCGTCTCCCATGCAATTTAGCTTTTAATAACGATTCTGTAGGGTCAAAGGGTGAACCGTACGGAAATGGGGAAAAAACTGGAAATCGTCTTTTGCTGTTACCCCTTATATCGTTGATATTGCATGTTTTATTGCGATCATAAAGCGTAGATTTTTTACAAAGAGGACTATTGGAGAGATAAAATTACTGAAAACGTTGCGGGAAAGGTATGGCTGGTCTTACAATATTCCTTTTGATCATACAGCTTGAGTAGGCTCTGATTAGTTTCCACTTACCTACGAAAATTCCGGGTCCATTGTGATTTTTGTATAACCAACCGGTAACCCAGAGCTAAGGGAAACTTCGACTAACATTCATTAGAAACGGCCTTAAGCAGTACTTCGCCCTCAACTTGTCACATCTCTCCCCCAATAACATCGATTTGATGGACTCTTCCTGAGACTCTTCCTTTAAACACTACGTTAATAACTCTGGGCTGTTCCTTATCTGAAAATTACCATAAGGCAAGTCTTGCGCCATTTAGCTGACTTGCCTTCGAATTAATACACCTTCAAAGTCAGTAAAACTATCAATCTTCACCACTTGTCAGTTAGGCTCCGTCGCTGCAAGTACTAGCTCTCTAGCTTTCCACTTCTGTTTTCAGAGTTTTCCCACTCTCGCTTTCTAAAACCTTTTCGTGGTTTTTTCTTCCGATTTTCTTTTCTCCAGTTTTCCAGTTCTGTTTTCTTTTCTTTCGTTTTCTTCAACCAGAGAGTTTCAGGTCAGTTTATTTCTTCGTTTTCTATTATTTTCTTTTTCCAAGACAAGTTGGTCATTTCTTTGTTCATTTATTTTTTCTCTTCTTTTTTTCTTTCTTTTCTCTTTTTCTATTCAGAAGGGATTTTACTTTTTGGTTTTTTTGTAAACCATAGGTTAATTTGACTGTTAGTCAATTTTCTTTATGGGAAGGATTTTCCCTTATTTTTCCTTCCTTAATTTAATTTTCTATTTCCAAGCAGAGGAGTTTTCCTGCCATTTTCATTTTGCATTTCATTTCAGTATATTTTCGTTTCTCCTTATATTGTGTTTGATTTTGCTTATTTCCCCTTTTTCCATTGTTCTGTGTGAACATAGATTAATTTTATTTCAATCTAATTTTGTTTAATTAGATTAGTTTTCCCTAGAAATACTAGGATGGTAGCAGAGTCTGCAATTTATTTTACCATTTTATTTAAACAAGGTCGAAATTACTCTTAAATATAATTTCTAGCCATGTTACATGGTAGCTTAGAGCGTATAAGATTCACGATTCCTTTGTAAGTTTAATTTTAGATTGGACTCATTTCTACTGAAACACTGTGTCTGTTCATTCCTGTGCCTTGTTACAAACTACACCACAAAAATATCAATGGGGTCCGCCCGATTCCTTCCCGGTAATCGTTGGGTTCTTAATTACCGCCCGATTCCTTCCCGAGGTGTTCCGAGAAAGTAACAGTTCAAATGTCTCAGTTAGAAGAAACCATGTTTATAAATGACATACTTATAAAAACCATGTTTATAAATCTCGAAGGTGATCACTCCTCACTAGGGATGGGAAATCGATATCGATAATTTAGAAACATCGATGTTTTGCTCGTAATACCGATGTTTTTAACATCCTTGTTTTACATTCGATGTTTTTCAAACATCAATGTTTCGGTCCGATGATATCGATATGTCGACGACATGGTCTGATCATCGTTTGATAAATTTGACCTTCTAGGTACTGCAAGGGAACCAGACAAAATCCAATTTCAGACCAGATAACTTCATTGAATTTACCTACTTGGAATTTGAAGAACATCTCCTACCCTTCAGCTTAGTTAGTTGTGATCAGCTACCTACCTCTTCGCATTTCTGTCCATTCACTTCCTTAGCTCAGTGGTAACGAGCTCCGACTCAGAAGTGTAAATATTGTTTAGTCGGAACGATAGGAGGTTCCCTGGTCGATCCCTGGTCGAGGGACGTTAATTTTCGATGATTCAGCTCAATCATCACTTTATATAACAAGATAATTACTGGAAACCAATAGAAAAGGTTTTCCGGTTTGGAGAATTTAAATGCTTGTATACGAGTCTGTAACACATTGGGACATTTTCATGTCAACCACTACACAACAAGGTAGTGAAGTAAGGTTGTTAGTTCATGTACCCAAGCATCAAAATACGAAAACAGTTTATTGTTCTCTACGCAACACAGTGAGTCTGTTTTATTTATTTATTGGTCGCGTGAGCAAGACTTGCTTAGTTTTCGTGACGATTTTTCTGTTTATGTGCCAAAGCAAAGACATGGAAATGTCAAAAAGTCTCTTTAAGCTTGAACCAATAATGGAAATTGGGCGGGTATGGGATATCGAAATGAAGTGCATAAAAATCGGATAATTTATCCCAAATGAAAAAAATTATAGTGGAGTAGATTATCCAGTAAAATAATAACTGTAAATAATAAAATATTATAATAAATAGTAAAATAATAAAATAATATTATTTTACTGGATATTAATTATCCACTTCTTATGAATGGAGGTTTTCTCCCTTGATTCTAATTGGTTGACAAATGAATTAAATTTCCCGCTTTTTAAAAACATCGATTTTTCAGCTTACGATGTTATCGATGTTATTTCTATGAAATATCGACATCAACATCAACATCGATATTTTCTGTTCGATATCCCATCCCTACTCCTCACCAAGCCAGTCCTTATTTAACTGAAAGTTGCATGGGAAAGTACATGGCAAAACAGTTTACTGAGACCAGCTGAAACCCCTCAACCCTGATTTTTTTCTCCTTTAGCATGACAAATCACCAATCACTGAGGATATAGGGGGACTTAGCGAGCAACCTCGTGGTGTCCCCTGGATAGCGCTAATGGCTCACTCTCAGACACAAATCTCAATGTACTGTTCTAAGTAGCAGTTCGTATACTACTTGGAACAGTTACTTTTCCTACTAGTGAAAGGGGATTGTCTGAGAAGGAATCGGGCAGTTCTTTCCCCTCCTAGCCAGGTTCGACGATGCGACATCATTACCGAGAAGGAATCGGGCGGTCACCATATCAATTTTGAACTGCGTATTTCAACAATTCTCCGATGGTCGTAGTTAGTTGTTGTTGGCTGAAGTTAACTTGCTTGGGACATCCCAGTTTCATGCAATCAGTTCGGAAAAACGGGTCACAAGATTCCCAGTCGGATGACCTACCAGTTCGAAAGGCACGCTATTCCGCTCCTGCAAGCGGAAAATTATTCTCGGGGGGGGGGGTTTATTTGGTTTGAAAAGAAAATACGAGGGAAATTAAATACGGGGCTGCGGTTTTTATCTGTCGCGGTCATAACCGGGAAATCCAGTGAACCCTTTGTGAATTCGAGTATGAGCCGGAAAATGATAAGGAAATTCCGGTTAAAGGGTTTGGCGGAGGTAGTGGACCTCCCGCCATACACAGTACAGCAAAACTGAGGGGTCAACATTGCATTTCGATTCAACACACAATCGATAACTTTAGCTCAATCAATCGATTCTTGTTAGAATTGTTATTATTATCATTATTAATACCAATGTTCCAATTATCGGTAGAGAAAAGTTCGATCGAAA
Organism: Apolygus lucorum; assembly: GCA_009739505.2. NCBI lineage: Eukaryota > Metazoa > Arthropoda > Insecta > Hemiptera > Miridae > Apolygus > Apolygus lucorum. The sequence continues at coordinate 15,114,807 of CM019171.2, forward strand.
AGAAGATCGAAGGATATCAAATTTCTGAAAAGGAAATTTGGACGAAGGTTTCCATGGAAAATTCTACAACAAGTTTTCAAATGTTAATCAATGTTAAATTAACATGTTAAAATTTTAATTACTGTTAATTAAAATGTTAATGTCCGGAAATAACAGACCCTAGGAACGAGTTAAAACAGTCCAAAATTGTACCAAAATCATCAATATCAGTCGGAAGGTCAGTTTCGTTGGTCAGACCATACGGACAATTTTATAGGGTCATTTGAAAAGAATATGGTCAAAAAACTTGTATTTTGAGTAGATTAAAATTATTTTAATCTACTCAAAATACAAGTTTTTTGACCATATTCTTTTCAAATGACCCCATAAAATTGTCCGTATGGTCTGACCAACGAAACTGACCTTTCGACTGATATTGATGATTTTGGTACAATTTTGGACTGTTTTAGGATCAATTATTGATCTCAGACTTCCATATCCACTTGGATATTTAATAAAACGATTACGATTTTAGATTTTGAAAATTAAAAAAAATCAGCAAAATTCATCAGCCCTCGAAATTACGTGGCTATTTAAAGCTAAAAATGTTCCAAAGATGTTTCTAACGAAATTTTTACTTTTCCTTTAACCATGCTGCATGATTGATAAACAAAAGAAATAATAACACCACCTACATAATAGTTAAATACGTAGGTAACTACGGAGCTGTGGGTGGTCTGATTCTATTCTAAAAATTCAATTCCATTTTAAATTGGTCAAAAAACAATACCTTTACAAGGAGAGTTTTCGAGCTAGGGCGTCTTGTCAATTTCAACCCCCATTTGACACCCCTTAGAAGTGACTGACACTATCCAATGCTTCGCGTGACAACTAGATTCCACATAAAGACCATAATACCAAAATTCATCAGATTCTCTCAATGGTAGCTAGAGAAGAAGTGCTGCGTACGTCGACGGACGGATTTTTTAAATTTATTTTATTCGATTTTTGGATTTTAAGTAAATAGGTACCTTAAAACGGAAACCATCAAATTTTAAGGGAGGGGGGTTGAAACTTTTTTCTTGTTCGAATGCAAAGGTTCATTATTGAAAATCCCAAAAAAAACCTTTGGCCAGGCGGATGTCGGTTTCAAGTTGCGTTCCGGTGAAATCTTTGATCGGGAGCTTTCGTTAAAAATTTGTCTGCGATAAAAAAGGGGAGCACTCCGAAGCTCTTGCAATTACGGCACTTCCCTCCGCCCCTCTCTATACACTTCTCACAAAGAACGGGGAAAGGTGACAAAAAAAAAAAAAGAAAAGGGAAAAAGCTAGAAAAAGAGAGAAAAAGTGCTAAAGAGAGATGGGAGTGATGGTGAAGCAGGAAGGGGAACTCAAAGAATCCTTCTCACACGTGAATGGATGTCTTTATATCTGGCGAGTGTCCGGCCCTTTCAACTGTTCTTTCTCTCATGCCGACACACTTTTCCCTTCAGGTGATTTGAAGGCTTCGTCAACGAATTTCACGCCTCTTGCGGGTTTCCTTACTCGATTTTCATGAAAGAGGTTCGACTTCGACTTTATTCTCTTACCTGGATGGGCTTGATTGACCGTGGGATCCCCGATTTATTTTTTACTTCATTTTCGGGAATGGCGGATATAAAGAACTAGTGGAACGGTGGAGCAGGATAGAACTTCATGAAGAAAACTGCTGAAAAAAAACTGCTGAAAGAAAACTGCTGAAGAAAACTTAAGGAGTGCACTGAATGCGATTTTTATCCCCAAGCTGAGGCTCCGAGTAGCTTTGGTTCTGGCTTCATCAGAACGCCAAGGTAGAATGAAAAGGGAACTATTATAGAAAAAATCAAAATCAAATTCATCAGATGGAAATTTTGAAAATAAAATAAGAAATTAATTAATTTTTTTCCCTTATTTTTGGTTTATTATTTTCAATAATGAAACTGGAATCGACCAAGAAAAAAAATTTTTTAACATCCCCTCAAAATTTGATGGTTTACGTTTCAAGGTACGTAGAATCCAAAAATCGAATAAAAATTTGGCCGTCCGTCCGCCGTACGCCGTACGCGGCACTTTTGCCACTTAGTATTGACCGATTTTGATGAAATTTGGTACGCCCTAAAACGCCTCAAAAAATTTTGACATAAAGGTATTTTTTTTCCTTCAATTTAAGATTCTATAGAATTTTCTGAGACCACCCGGAGCTCTGTAGGACAAACCGTTCGCTCACTACGAGAATTTAAAGTTTGGACGTACGATAAATCAGAAACACGAGTGTGAATCGCAAAAGAGGCCTAATCTCCGTTCAAATTAAAGCTGACCGAAATGCGATCGATGTTTTTCTTCATGTTGGATGGTTGGTGGCTCTGCAGACGAGTTATCTATATAAAAATAATACACCGTTGTGTAATAATTTTCAGCGTTTTTCAAGCTTGGCTCTGCAAGCTTCAAAGGTTGATATGAACTCAAAATAAGGCTCCGTTGTGCAAACAGGTTGAAGACCACTCCCCTAGCTCAAAGTATTTTGTTTCAAGTTTTTATGGTTAATACAAATGTCTCATCGCCTGCTGGACGGTGGACAGCCCTCTAAATTGACGATCTAAAGGTTTGCCTGGAGAGGAAACACGGTGAGTTGAATTATTACCTGACACAATTCAGGATCACGATTTTCAGTTCACGGATACTTCCGCTCTTTCTTAGTGAAGATTGCGAAAGCTGTTAGAATCCTCCCGCCCAGAATTGGTGGCAAGATTCAAAGAACCATATATCTATGGTTCAGGTGCCCGCCGCCAGGGGACCGCGCTCATATCAGGTGATACCGATGCAACCGATAGTTCTAAGCATGCCGGAATTATGAATCAGTTCTAGATCATTTAAGTACTATTAATAAAGCTCATTTAAGTACTAATTAATAAAGATCAAGTAATAAATTCAAGTTCTTTGTAATGACGGTGCTAAATTGAGATCATGTTAGCTGTTAGAACTGAGGGAAACCGCCCGCTCTGAATGTCCCATCCCTACACTTGAGTTCCAATGATAGACCGCTATCACAACCGTTTAACTCTGAGCTCTTTTGGTTTATTATTTTCAATAATAAGCCTTTGGAATCGAGCAAGAAAAAAAAAATTTAACCCCCCCCTCAAAATTTGATGTTTTACGTTTCAAGGTACGTAGAATACGAAAATCGAATAAAAAAAATTTCCGTCCGTCCGCCGTACGCCGTCCGCCGTCCGCGGCACTTTTCTTAGCAACACTGGACCGATATGGTTCAAATTTGGTATATGGGCTCCATTTGGGGTCTAGTTGTGCCGCGAAGCTTTTGGTTGATGTAGGTCACTTCTAAGGGGTGAAAATTAAGGGTTGAAATTTTCGAGAGTGCCCTAGCTCGAAAACTCTCGAAATAAAGGTATCGTTTTTCACCAATTTTAAATAGTATTGAATTTTTAAAAATTTTTGAGACCACCCGGAGCTCTGTAGGACAAACCGTTCGATCCCTACGAGTACTTGAAGGTTTTCCTTCGATAAAACAGAATCATGAGTGTGAACCGCATAAGAGGTCTAATCTCCATTCAAATTTTATCGGACTAAAATGCGATCGCTGTTATTTCTTCGATTTGTATACAGTTTTGCCTTCTGCGTAGCCAGTAATCAAATTTCCATAAGAAGCTTTCTATTTTTCCAATCGAGTCTGAAGCGTTTAGTTCTTTCTAATAAACTTGATTGTGAAGGTGTGAAGCCAGTATGGTGTGGTAGGTAGTACCTAGCTGGTAGGTAAAAAAAAGTCGGTAGGTAAAAAAAATGTTGGTGGGTAAAAAACGCTGCAAATCATTGCTCAAAGGCTTCTTCATTCTTCAGATCACTGATCAGCTGAGTGAGCTCCGAAGCCATTTTCAATCCTATTGAATGGAAGTGCTCTTCCAGGCGTCTCCAGCATTCGAGGAGATCTTATTCATTCTTCAGATCACTGATCAGCTGAGTGAGCTCCGAAGCCATTTTCAATCCTATTGAATGGAAGTGCTCTTCCAGGCGTCTCCAGCATTCGAGGAGATCTTCTTCACTCCTCAGATCACTGATCAGCTGAGTGAGCTCCGAAGCCATTTTCATTCCTATTGAATGGAAGTGCTCTTCCAGGCGTCTCCAGCATTCGAGAAGATCTTATTCATTCTTCAGATCACTGATCAGCTGAGTGAGCTCCGAAGCCATTTTCAATCCTATTGAATGGAAGTGCTCTTCTAGGCGTCTCCAGCATTCGAGGAGATCTTCTTCACTCCTCAGATCACTGATCAGCTGAGTGAGCTCCGATGCCATTGCTTAAAGCAAACCATACATTTTATGTTTCGCGTTTCAAGGTGCATACAATTCGAAAAATAGTACCTACCGACATGGAAATGAGTGCCTCCTGAAACTCACTTCATCGACGATTTATTATTAATAAAATCAGGATTCATTAATCTATACAGAAGGGTGATCTATGCAGAAAATAATAAACCTTTGAGCAATGATTTGAAGCGTTTTTTCGATCAAACCAACTTATAGTTCTTTAATACAACAGTGATTAGTTCAGATCAGTGTATTTATTTAGTTCTTATTCCCGAGATTAAAACAACACTGACCAAGAGTGCAGATACTGTGGGATAGAAGAGGATGACGTCTGCCACACCTTCTTCACATGCCCACAATGGGAGGATATTAGGAAAAGCATAGGAGAGGTCATTGGAGCATTGCGTTTACACACGATCATACGTGAGATGATTAAGAACAAGTCGAGCTGGGACGCAATGGGAGTATTTGTCACAGCAGTCCTCAAAGCAAAAGAGCTGGATAGAAGATGGGAGGAACAAGAAGAGGAATGAGATTGATGGAGATATTGAATATCGGACTGGTGAGCAGAAGTAGAAGCAGCCTTTAGGCAAAAACATATTGTTTAGTAATGCATGCATTCCAGGGGACGTCCCATTCGATAACCATTGGGTCAATTAGTACTAGTTGGTAAGCAAAAAAACTGTTCACTCAATGTAATTTATTTAATATTATAGGCAAGAAATAGTGATCCCCTCCCCTCACACCCTTATCCACCATATCATTTCTAGTGGCGTGGAAGCCTCGAATTTGAAGAGCATTTTAAAAACCATGATCTACGACTCCCAAAATGCGAATTCGAGTTCACCCCCCCCCCCCCACGGCAATGGCGCCAGTCCAAAGCGGAAATACTTCGTAACATTGAACATTCATCTATTTGTTTTGGTAGGCAGTCCGTTGAAGTTCAATTCCGTATTCAAGGCGAAACACAAAAAAACTTTTAAAAACCAATGACATATGCGATTTATGGTGACCTGGCACCATGGTGGCACCACTATTAGTTCCAAGGTGGGACAGAGAATAATTCATGAAAATCTGGAGGTATAATGAGAATTTTTCCTCAATTTCAAAGCATAGATACAATTTGTAAGCATTAAAGGTGCCGAAATATTGAAAAATGGGATATTTTGTGAATATTATCCCCCACTCATCCCCTCCTCTTACGAATTTTTATACTCTGGTGAAATAGTGTGCAATTTGGAGGATTTATGATTCGAACAAAAGAAACCCTCAAAACAGTTGTAATTGAGGCCTGGGCAAATTTTACAGGATTATGCTCGCAAACGCACGTTTATTGATCATTAACCACCTCTTTCCTCCCGTTAAAATTCAAAATTCTAAATTCAACTAGATAGGTTTCCACGTCGAATAAAAAAAGAACCACGAAAATCGGTTGAGAACTAAGGCCTGGGCAGACTACCCAAGATTTTGTCACACACACACACACATACACACATCTACATACACACACACAGACATTCACCTATGGTTTTTTTGCGGATTTGGATTCAGAATGGTCTAAAACGGATTACTGTGTGGTTTTTTTTCTGTTGAGTGTTGTCCTTCTCCACCCCAGATCGATCGCATAAGCACGCCCAAGTCTTACTGTGGGACGTCCTAAAAAAAAAGGGCTCATCCCGAAGTAATACTGTACAAGTGGTTCCGGGGTGAGTCCTAAGCAGAGGGAGTGAGGTTTTAGTTGGTATGCCCAAGCCGGTGAGTCCAACACTGTTGGGGTGAAACTTGTCCTTCGCTCTCGAAGAGTTTCCCCACTCCCGAAAAAAAAACGCTGCAAATTATTACACAGAGGTTTATTATTTTTCTGTACAGATCACTCACCAGCAAAGAACACAGCTTTGCTATTGTCACTGCTTACCAACTAAGTTTTCGCTTCATAACCGAGTTTATTTAGATGAAAGAAAAACTTCACACTTCTTTCGAAAAAATAAATAATTCCTTCATTTAGAAATTTGATTACTTACTGTTTGCGAAGGAAATAAACGGTTATAAACGAACAGCGATCGCGTTTTGGTTAGCTAAAATTTTCAAAGGATATTAGACATCTTTTGCTATTCACGCTCATGTTTCTGATTTATCGTTAGTCCAACCCTTAAGTTCTCGTAGGGAGCGAACGAATTGTCCTACAAAGCTCCGCATGGTCTCTAAAAAAATTCAAAATTCAATACTATTTAAAATTGGTGAAATAACGATACCTTTATTTAGAGAGTTTTCGAAGTAGGGGACTTTTGATATTTTCAACCATCAATTTTCATCCCTTAGAAATGACTGACATCAACCCAACGCTTCGGGGCACAACTAGACCCCAAATGGAGCCCATATGTCAAATTTCATCAAAATCGGTCAATGGAAACTAAGAAAAGTGCCGCATACGGCGGACGGACGGACAATTTTTAATTCGATTTTCAGATTTCTACATGCCTTGAAACGTAAGCCAACAAATTTTGAGGGGGTGTTAAAAATGCTTTTTGTTGGTCGATTCCAAAGTTTCATTATTGAAAATGATGAACCAAAATCGCCTGTGTGATACAATTTCCATTTGAAAGTACTATAATGCTAACAGAATACATTATCAGCTCAATCGGCTCTTCTCGTGGTATTTTGGTTCATCATTTCCAATAATAAAATCGAATAATCAGTACATTAAAAATCAGTTACACAAATCAGTCTGATAGCCGAATGGGGCTCTTTATTTTGATGACCGATCTCGAAAAGTTTACCTTTAGGCTTTATTTGGGGTACCGCGAAGCTTTTGGTTGATGTCAGCCACTTCTAAGGGGTAGAAATAGGAGTTGTAGTCGATATAAAAGTTATTGTTTCTTTTCATTTGAAATAGAATTGAGGTTTTAGAACCAAATGAGACCACCCAGAGCTCTGCAAAACAAACCGTTCGCTCTCTATGAAAAATTCAGAAGCTGACGGAGACTCAAGTATATCGTCGCTTAAGATGCATCATGGCACATCTAACGTTTGCCTACTTTTCAGGAGATCAAAAAAACTGATGTGGTCGATAAATTTTATAGTTTTTAACATTTTTATTCGTCGGTCTACCTTTATTTACAGTCTGCTAACTTGAATTGCATTCAATAGTACAGTAAACATCAAATGTCAAAAAATCATGCAGATGTTCCATGCTGTTGAAATTTTTCCTCTCACTTGTGCTATGATGTACCACATTTTCTCTGTGTTTCGTGGTGAAACGGCAATACTCTGTAGCTGGCAGTGATGTAGTTTACTGAAAAACTATGAAATTCATCCTTCTCCAAGTAAAAGCACGAGTTCGAGAATTAAATAAGAGAAATCATTGCAATTCTGCAAATCCGCACAATCTCTGAAAATTTCATCGGAATCGGACAATAACTTCGATAGTTTTATGTGTGACAGACATGGAACCAAAATTGTTCAGGAAGGCTAGAAACGTAAAACACGAGTGGGAATTCTGATTTTGGAGAACTTTTTTTTTCAACCATGAAAAGAAAAACAATGCTTCTGCTACCTTGGTAGACTCGGAAGCAAAATGTAATAGGTATAATATTATGGAGAATTCACAATTTCAATGCAACTTTATCTTCAGGAGGGGTTTCATTTGTGAGATCGTAGACCACCAATAAAATCACGTTTTTAGTTTTCCCAAGGCACAATCTCAAGTCAAGAACCAAGATTGCCTAATATCACGTTAGTAGTACTAACACGGGCATTGAAATTTTTCTATTTTTAGATTTATTTCTATCATTAGGGACAAAGCACAGCAAGCACTTGAATTTTCGACCTATGGTAGGTAGTTTAGTTTTAGCTAATTTCCAATTTGTAAATAGAGAGATCTGTAAAGTGATGGAGACACTTACTGGCGTCTTACTTTCTGGCTTACAACTTGGGACTATAAGAATTTAAATTTTAGCTGTGAGGCCCCAAAAACTTTAAGAAAGGAGTTTAGAGAACTCAGTTTTGTGATTTAGAGAATACAGCCATAGCGTAAGACCAATTGGAGAGAGTACCTATCTTTTTTTGTCGGAAAACTAAAATGCCAGAATTGGGCCTGTTTTGCCTTTTACAAGGAAGGTCATGAGTGAAAGGCGTGTCTTCATTGTGGTTAGAGCCTTCCTCCTAACAATTTGTCATAAATCGTGAATAAAAATAAGTTTTTTTGGTATTTTTAAAATTTTTTATGCAGGCGATCGTGCAGCAACGGAAGACTTAGTGTCATGAATAAACTAATCAATTCTAAACCAAAGAGGTTTTTATTCACTTAAATCACACGTAAGATTACAAGAGAGAAATTTAAGTACTGACGTGGATGTCAGAAACTAATGAGAAAATCAGTAACTATGGAAACGGAAAAACGAGTTATAATAAGCAGTACGACATTCTCCCCCACTAATTTTGATTTTCAAGCCAAAATGGAAATTTTGAATTCAATTTGGAAGTCGATAGGAGGGCAAATAGCCAATTGAGTAATCTTGAAGGTGTTGCGGCCGAGAGGTTATCCTTCTTGGCCGTGGTGTTGGTGGTTGGTCAGGGCTTCTATGTGGTGCAGATTCTTCAGCATCCCGTGGTTCTTGAACGATGGAATTCTGGTTTCTATCTTGAATTGGAGTTGGAGTTGGTGTTGGGCTTGCCTCCTCTGCCGAGGTTTGTGGTACTTCGAGCTGTACTGATGGCTGAGTTGGAGGTTGAGTTAAAGCTTGATCTCCTCTGGGCGCTAGGTGTCTTAGAGATACTGTTGCCTCCGTCCCATCTTGCCGGCGAATGGTGGCATACTCTGGGTTGACGTTGACTAAATCAACCTCTTCAACAAGATCGTCATATTTAGAAGTTCTAACGTTCTTCTTCAAGAGAACCCGGGTTGAATCGAGGAGCCATGATGGAAAGGAGCAACCATTGCTAGACCTCCGAGGATGCCTGAAAAAACGCTCATGAGGAGTGCAATTTATGGAGGTGCAGAGGAGGGATCTAATGGAATGTAGCGCGTCATAGAGTACTGTTTCCCATTCCTTAGAATCGAGACCGCGTGATTTCAATGCTAATGTGACAGACTTCCAGATTATACCGTTATATCTTTCAATCTGGCCGTTCCCCTGTGGGTTATAAGCTGACGAATGACTAGTTGCGATTCCGTGGGAGTGAAGAAATTCGGTAAACTCTCGAGACATGAAGGCAGCACCTTTGTCAGAATGGATGTACGAAGGGTTTCCGAAGATGGAGAATAGCTGGGAGAAATGAGTGACAAGGGTAGTTGCACTGAGATCTTTGCATGGAAACGCGAAGGGGAAGCGCGAGAACTCGTCAACGACTGTTAGAAGGTAGCGGGTCTGATTTTTTGAAGGTAAAGGCCCCTTAAAATCGACGTTTAATCGTTCAAAAGGGGCTGTAGCTTTAATCAAATTCCCTTGATGCCCGAGGAATCGAGGCTTGACCTCAGCACAGGTGGGGCAAGAGTTTATTACCTGCCGTATTTCTTCTAGACTGTAAGGTAAATTTTTAATTTTGACCCAATGATTCATTCGTGTAATACCTGGATGGCAAAGGTCTTGGTGTAATTTGAAAATTTTCTGTTTGTCAACGTTGAAACTAGCACCACAAAGCCTAGAAATCGCGTCTGCTTTGTCATTTTCTTTCCCAGGACGGTAAAGTGCATCATATTTGAATTGAGATAGCTCTAGGCGCCAACGCCAGATCTTTTCATTTTTAATTTTGCTCGAATGTTTCCAATCGAAAATAAATGATAGGGCTTTCTGATCAGTAATGAGACTAAAATGCTTCCCTAGCAGAAAATGTCTCCACTTTCTAATGCACTCCACGATAGCAGCAGCTTCTCTTTCAACTGGAGGGTGATTTTTTTCCGAAGCACCCAATGTACGCGAAAAGAACGCAACAGGACGACCACCCTGGCTGAGGACTGCTGCCAATGCTACTTTTGATGCATCGGTTTCAACAACTAGGGGTTCATCAGGAGAAATAGACGTTACGATCGATTCCGCAATGTCTTTCTTTATAGATTCAAAATCATGAATGGCGTTTGTCGACAAGGGGAATGAAGATGTATCAACAAGAGTACGAATTTTATCAGAAAAGTGGGGCACCCATTTGGAGTAGTGGGCAAAGAGACCCATAGCCTTTTGCAGAGAGTTTTTGTTTGATGGAGGTGGGAGGCTGAGAAGGGCTGTCAGTCTTTCGGGATCGGGGCGAATTTCTTTGTGAGATACCAAATGACCAAGAAGCTTGATTGATTTTTGACAGAATTTGCTTTTTTCTTTGTTGATGGTCAATCCATACTTATCTAATGCAGCTAAAGTCTTCTCCAAGTTTTCAGCGTGCTCGCGTTCATTCCTCCCACAGACTGTGATGTCATCCAAATAGGCAAAAGTTCCTGTAAGATTTTCATGGGAAATTACATCATCAATCACTCTCTGAAAACAAGGAACGCCGTTTGTTACACCGAATGGGATTCTAGTAAATTGATACAATTTACCACATGCTTCAAACCCCGTAAAGTGTCTCTCTTCTGGCAAAATTTGAATTTGATGGTAGGCGGATCTAAGATCGATGGTGCTATAGATTGAATGCTGAGCTACCTTCCCAACTAGATCGTCTATTCTAGGCAGGGGATAGGCGTCTAGCAGGGTATAACGATTGATAGTACGAGAATAATCAATAACGAGACGTTTTTTACGATGTTCGCTGTCAACAACGAGTACTTGCGCCCGCCAAGGAGATCGACTCTCTTCTATGATTCCTTCGGAGAGCAATTTTTCTATTTCCGACTCGATGAACTTGGAATCGTCCGGACTGTACCTTCTCGATTATATAGCTACTGGTTTGCAATTAGGTAGTAAGTTTGAAAAGAGCGATGGAGGATCAACTCTTGCTCCCCCGCCAGCACAAACGGAGAGAGGTGATTTTTGTCCTCCAAAAGTTATCTCAACATTTGAATGATTTTTCATCAAATCGTGCCCTATCAGGACATCGGCGCATAAATTATCCAATATTGAGATTTTGAATTTAGGGTAAAAATGGCCTTGAATGACCAAGTCAACTATTGCGAATCCTTCAATATTAGAGCAAAGGGATGTAGAAGCCATTGACACTTTACAAGTTTCGGGAAATGTTGGTATTTTCAGACGGTTGATGAATGATTTATCAACAAAGCTACTCGAACTCCCAGTGTCCACTAGACAATTGGCATCATAGTTGTTAACTTTGATTTTGACAATAGCTTTTCTCAATACCCCAGTGCTGTTAACACTGCCTAGTATGGCCGAAGAGACCGTGTTATTTTTCTTTGACAGGCATACAGAAGGAAAATGACCGATTTTATGACATTTTGAACAGTCATTTTCACGAGCAGGGCAATTATTTCGTGTATGTCGTTCTTTCCTGCCACAAAAGAAACATTTCCAAGGTTTTTGTGTGCTAGCCGTAATTCCCGGGTCACCCTTCTCAGATTCCAGGGAGGATGCAGGATTCAAAGAATTTCGCGGGATAGAAATGGCGTTAATGGTGGGTGGATGAGAATAAGCGTCAGAATGTTCTTTTGCTGTTTCAAGAGACTTAGCTTGTTTGATGGCATCATCAAGTACGAGAGAACTATTTTCGAGTAGTCTTTGGCGAATATAAGGTGAAGAAATACCACGTATTAGGGCGTCGCGAATGTATTCGTCTCGATACTGAATAGCGCTCACAGCAGTAAAACCGCAATCCTTACTCAGCAGTCGCAAATTCTTAATAAACTGATCTATACTTTCTCCTGGTTTTTGCGTATGAGTGAAAAGTAAGTGTCGAGCAAAAATCACATTTGTAGGCTTTACATAGATCGAATTCAGGGAAGAGATAGCATCAGAGTACGTTTCGCAATCGCTAATCAGCTCGTATACTACGTGTGATAAATGGTTAACAAGTACCTTGAGTTTTTCCTTTTCTTCGTCAAGACCGAAAGCTAGGTCTTCCTCCAAAGTACTCACGAAGTTTTCGAAGGTGTTCCGCCAGTGGGTCCATTCCTTCGTGGCAGATGGAGAATCAGGATCGACGTCGAAGCGGTGGGGTCTCAGATATTTTTCCATTTCAATTTATAAGTGAATAAAATGGTCATGAATAAACTAATCAATTCTAAACCAAAGAGGTTTTTATTCACTTAAATCACACGTAAGATTACAAGAGAGAAATTTAAGTACTGACGTGGATGTCAGAAACTAATGAGAAAATCAGTAACTATGGAAACGGAAAAACGAGTTATAATAAGCAGTACGACACTTAGGGTGTTTCTTCCCCTTGAAATTGGCAATGAGTTTTCTATAGGAAAGCTGCTAGAAAAACATGAAACATCATGGCACATCAAACTTTCTCAGAACATACCATCATAGCACAAGTAAATCTGCAACTTTCAACGAAGAATTAGTTGTCATTCCAGATAGCTCGGGACATGGTATTTTGTTTTTATTGAAGCTTATTTACCTAGTGGAGAATAGATTACAAAAAAAAATTTCAGGAAACACTCCCTAATCATTCACGTAGTCAAACAAAACCCAGCTCATCATCTGAGCTGTAGCCTTCCGCCATGTTGAAGATTGTAGATGTGCCAAGATGTCAGATGATTTTAGTTGTGCTATGATAACTAAATCAGAAATTACAGCGTTTCAAGTGGAGCAATCAAAAAACTAAGTCCACCAATCACTCAGGCGCGAAAATTCATATAAGAAACCGTTCTAACCTCATTTTCGACAAAATGTTAGATGTGCCATGATGCATCTAAATCTTGGTTCACATAGGTGCGTAATGTCCGTAATCCGTAGTGCGTAATTGGATCCTATTGGCTGGGGCGAATAGCCCCTCAATTATTGGGCGCGAGCAATCTTTGCGGACGAAGACTTTTGCGGACGAAAGGAGCGTTTTGTAAAATTAGATATTTTACGCATTACGGATGAACTTCGACCAATTTCGGCAAACTTCGTGAAAGCTCTCGTCGTCTGTTTATCGTTCAGCCATCGACGAACAGGGCGAAACAGCTGAACGCGGGAAAAGAGGCGACCGGGAAAAAACAATTCTGCGCAGAACCTACTGCGCGCTTCTGCGTAACGCGTAATCATATGGCCATGTGAACGCTCTTTTACGCATTACGGACTTTGCGGATTGCAGAACACCCCCCCTTCTCTTTTTGCGCATTACGGATTACGGACGTTACGCACCTATGTGAACCTAGCTTTAAGCGACGATATTTCATTAAATGAAAGTGAATTAAATGAAATTAATTATGAAATTTTCATAATTACGAAATCACAATGATATTATGTCAAAAAATATTTTAATAATAAATCCTAACTTGGTGCAATAAAACTTTTCTAAAATTTATCTTTCATGAAAGAAACATTTTAACGGTCGTTTTCAAACTCAGTAGAGAAGAGAAGAAAAAATAAAATAAAACAGTATTTCAACTGCAGTGTGATGTGGGTTCTCCAAGACGTTTGTGTAATAAAAGACCGGTGGATGTGTGAAAACCTGAGGAAAATATCATATTTTCCGCAAATATATACTTTTCTCGATACAGTGAATACATCAATATTCCAAAGGCTCTCTTGAGTCTCCACTTCACCTGCAAAGAGATGACTTGGAGAAGACCCTGAGATGATCTCGATACCCCCTACGACTTCTCTGCACCGTCGCACGCCGTCACGCTGGCCCGATAACCCTAAAGCGTGCGTGAGGGGTTGAGGCGGAGCTCTTAAAACACTCCACTCGAGATAGTGCTGATTCATGTGGGGTCACGGCTACGCACTCAGTCTACCCCCCGTCCACATCAGCCGTCTAACTCACTCTGCCAACCTTTTACTCAACGAAGCTAACTCATCCCGGCACGGAAGTATGCTTCGCATGGAGCAGATCCACAACTTCTGATAAGGCTCTCTCGTGTGCAAAGAAGCCATCCAACTAGACAACATCTAGTCCAAAGTAGTCCGTAGATCACTTGGCTCTGCTGTAGGTGATAAGTCCCAGTCCTCAATCGTCATCCTCGCATACTAACAATACTAGCATGACCGTTCGCTTCGCTCGCCCGTCCAAGAATGTATGTCCCAGTCAATTTGTGAAATGAAAATATGATGATCGACCCAACATACAATGGGGTATTTCGGTGGGTCTAAAATTCAGGTTTTTGACCTCAAATTTGGATTCAGCACCATTGAAAACTAAAATACTTCAACTTGTTGCCCAATGTTACAATAACATGTGGTAGGCAAAATAATTAAAGAGATCACACGTTTGAAACATGTTGTTAAATAATGCTTGCATTCCAGGGGACGTCCCATTGGATAAGCATTAAGTCAATTATTACCAGTCGGTAAGCGAAAAAAACTGTAAAATAAAAAAAACCCCACACTCTTATCCACCATAACATTTCTAGCGGCATGGGAGCCACGAATCTGAAGAGTCCCCCCACCACCACCACCAATGGTGCCAGTCTGGCACCAAAGTGGTAATACTTCCTAACGTTGAACTTTCATCTATTTGTTTTGGTAGGCAGTACGTCGAAGTTCATTTCCGTATTCAAAGTGAAACACACAAAAAACACATAATATGCGGTTTATGGTGTCCTGGCACCATGATGGCACCCCTATTAGTTCCATGGTGGTACAGAAGATAATTCATGAAAATCCGGAGGTATAAAGAGAATTTTTCCTCAATTTCAAAGCTTGGGTACAATTATTAAGCTGTAAAGGAACCAAAATATTGAAAAATCGGATATTTTGTGAATATTATCCCCCCACTCACCCCCTCCCCTTGCGAATTTTGATACTCTGGTGATATTTGGAAGATTTCCGAGTCGAACAAAAAAAGAAACACTCAAATCGGTTGGAAATTGAGGCCTGGGCTGATTTTACAGGATTATGCCCGCAAACGCACCTTTTTTTTGCATTAACCCCCCCCCCCCCCCCCCCCCCTTCCACCCTTAAAGGCAAAATTCGAAATTCCGGTGACGTAGTGCACAACTAGATAGTTTTCCGCTTAGAATAAAAAAAGACCCACGAAAATCGGTTCGAAATAGAGGCTTGGGCAGAGTACACAAGATTTTGTCACACACACACACAGGCATACATCTATGGTTTTTTTTCGCGGATTTGGATTCAGAATGGTCTAAAACGGATGTGTCAAGTTATTTTTTTTCTGTTGAGTATTGTCCTCCTCCACCCCAGATTGAACGCATAAGGACGGCCAAGTCTTACTGTGGGACGTCCTAAAAGAAGGCGGGCCTCCCTGAACGCCTGAAGGCGAGCAACTTGATACGTCACACCCTACTGCCATCGTTCAAATCTTCAACTTTTATTAGCTTCCCTAATTTTTTCTTGACATTTTCTCTACGAACATACCTACCCTTCAAAAAGACTATTCCTGAGCCATACTCTTTTGAAAAAAAAAAATTTAAAAATTGACTGAAATACCCCATTCTTTGTCAAATTGATTGGGAATGAGGTCCTCAGGAATAGAACTCCTCTTTCGCCGAGCATTCGGTAAATTTATCACCTTCTTCAGGGCTCCAAGGATGTTACCAAGTGACGTGATGTTCACTGATGTGACATGAAAGAGGAGTTTTATTCCTGAGGACCACATTCCCAATCAATTTGGCAGAGAATTTGTGGAATTCCTATCGGCAATTTGTCAAATATTTGCGTTTGTACGACGTTAACAGTTTGCCCAGGCATTTCACAAATTGACTGGACTATATAAATTGTCTGAAGAGGGTTAGAGAAATTATCAAAATATCCTTGTCTAATCGAGATTTGACAGTTTGCCTTGGTGTTTTGAGAATTGACTAGACATTTAGTTAAATATTGGGCAGAGGTTAGGCAAATCATAAAACTTAGGATTTTAGAATTGTTGCATGTTTAATGTCTTTATCAAAAGAGGTAAGTACCTGTTAATCATTTGTTAATGATTTCGGCAAGTGTTCACAAACGGCAAGTGTGTATTTGTGCGTAACAGGTGCGCAAGCTCATTGATGAAAACGCTGAAAATTATCACACAACGATTTTTTATTTTTGACATTTTATGTCTTTACTATGGCACATAAATGAAAAGTCGTCACGCGGGGAGCGTTATGAGGGGAGCGTTACGAGGGGAGCGTTGCGCGGTAATTTCTGATGATTTTCACGTACAACCAATCGTTCCTAGGGAAAACTAACTTCCTCATTTTCCACCCCACAAAAATCGTTCACCACTCACTGGAAAGCTCTCAATTTATTAAACATAAGACATAAAATGTCTCTCGTGGTTGCGTACTTGTACGAAAGCTGTATCCACCGTTTGTGTTTGAGTTGATTTGAGGAAAAAAATGTTTTCTTACTTTCTGGGTAGATCAACCGCCTGCAAAGAACGCAGTTTTCCCACTATCAGTGCCTACTATATTATCATCACGCAATCAACTTTATTTTTATTATTCACTATCAACTTTATTGGTTCATTATTTTCAATAATAAGCCTTTGGAATCGAGCAAGAAAGAACAAATTTCAACCCCCCCTCAAAATTTGTTTTTTTTTACGTTTCAAGGTACGTAGAATCCGAAAATTGAAACAAAAATTTTTCGCCCGTCCGCCGTACTTTTTCTTCCTAGGTAGTAGTAGGTATGAAGTATGAGTAGAGAGTGGAGGAAGAGTGGCGTCAGTCTGACGTGTTCTCCCCTCGTACCTGGCTCTCTCTATGTCTGATGACTCTCTCAGAGGTTTCCCTACACACTAATAATTGAAAATAATAAACCAAAATCTCAGTTTTGAATGAAATGGAAGTGTGTTGCCCAGTGTTGCCACATGGCATAAAACCTTGACATTCGACCACGAGGTTCTTAAAATTATTTTTCCCGTCTAAAAACCATCTTTCAAAACATCTAGAAAAAACATTGAGGGCGTTAATGGTTTAATAAACGGCAAGGGTGACTGACTGCCAATACGTATATTCCACCACGTTCAGAAAACTTCGGTGGCACCCGCAAATGTAGATGATTTGAAAGTGCAGATCTCGAAAATAAAACGAACTTGTATAAAATATACCGAGGACAATGAGGAATTTCACCGATTTCTGTTTGCATTTTTCCTGAGTAGTTAATGGTGTGGGATAGATGAAAATCGGGCTGATTTCGGAAAATAAGTCTCCTGTTATTTTTGGGAGACAATCAAAGTTTTTAATTTCAAAACTAACCGGGAAAACAGACGTGCAGCGGGAACACTCGCTGATTGGGCTGTTCGGATCGCCGTCTCCTCCCAGTGTTGCCCATTGGGACGACGAAATCGTGTTTTCTAAGAGAAAAGTTATCAAACAAAAACAGAGGAAACCTAATTTTCCCCATCTCGCTTTTTCTATTTTTTTCGTCAGTTTTTCGATTTCGAACTTTACTGTTTCATGAAATTTTGCATCTGGGGACTATGGATTTCTCGAGCTCAGCGCTTCAAGCGGCCATAAATGAACTATTCCAGCATGACGTCATTTTCCCGGTTTTTTTAAACATTCGTATTTTCTACACTGTTTTGTTTATTCGTAAATTAGGAAGTTCGGGCTGAAAGTTTGCCTTAGAGGGTTTTTAGAGGTGCTGAATCCGATTTTGGGGTCAAAAATAGGAAATTCCGACATGGTGAAATTCCTCATTACTTCGAATGTCGGAGTATCCACAGTAGTTGTCCAATTTATTAACTTGCCAGACTGCCAATTGATTTTTCAAAGCAGTAAAAGACGCATAACCCTTCAGCATTCCCTAGTACACCCCTTGTGCCACTTTGGAAGGAGCGGGAATTTTTAGTCGAGTTTTCCTTCAGAGCCTTCTCCAATCTACTGAAAGAGTAGAAGATATACTTGTTCTTCCGATCTGCCGGTAGATTTCGCTGGAGGGCACTTTGTTAACATACGTGTACATACATACTGATCTGCTGAGGCATTGACTTGCCTATGATCAACAAGTGATAAATCACTTTCAAGTTGTGAACACTCGGATGGAGTTTCCATTTTGTTGCGTTTGCGTGTATTCGAGTGAGGGCGATGGTCCTCTCGATGTGCTGATTTGTGAACTAGCCTGAACCCTACTCAACGGTGAGATTGATCCCTAGGCCTTGGCACTAGAACCGCGGCGTCTTGCCATACCAACCCATTTCACCCCACCCTAAATGCTGCCTTAGCCAGAAAACCCTATCAATGTCTCACCTGAAGTCCGAATAGGCCAAAAAAAAAAAATTATAAAAACTTGTAGGGCATCCAGGGAATTTTGCGCTCCAAAAATAAAACGAATTTGTGTAAAATATATCGAGGACAATTACTTCGAACGTCGAAGTATTCGCAGTAGTTGCCCAATTTATTAACTTGCCAGACTGCCAATTGATTTTCCAAAGCAGTAAAAGACGCATAAACTAGCGGCGGCCATTGATGGTGATAAGGCGCAAATACTTATCCTCTCGAACGTTCGAGAATTTATCACGGGGCTCTTCGCTTTTAATCAGACGAATGCCCTCAAGCCGTAACGAGAGGTTTTAGAGAACCCTTTTTTTCACCGCCTGGACCTTTTTTAACGGCGTTTTGCCTTTCGAAGGGCTCCCAAGTGGATCTCGGAGGCCGGTGAGGGAAAAAACCCATTCGGAGTGATTTGTACCTAGGAAATCACAGTTTGTTAGCGGGCAGTCGGCGGAAAGGGTGATAACGGCCGAGGTGATAACGGGGGAAGTTGATAACGGACGATAACTGAGGATGTGCTCGTAATGGTGGTTTCAGGCGCCTTCCCAAGAGAAGAGGTCTTATTTGAAGGAACTTTCATTGTCCTGGTAGGTGCCTCTCTATCTCGCTCAATCTCAGACTCTAACTCACATTCTCTATAAGAAATAATCCTTTTTGCACTTTTTAGTTATTTTTCAACGAAGATGTAGGACTAAGTATTGCAGTGGACTAAAAATTTTCAGGATGAACTTTTTGAGAATTTTGGCTTCCGAGTCTACCGAGGAAAAAACTATGATTTCAACAAAGTTTTCAATGTTTGTCTTTTTTTTTGTTGTGTTCAATGTTTTTTGCAATTTTTTCACTTTTCAAGGTTGAAAAAATGTACTCCAAAATGAAAATTTCCTCTCTCATTTCACGTTTTAGGCCTTCCTGAAGAATTTTGGTTTCGTATCTATCTGTCTGTGTGTCTGTCATGAAATCCTTGTAATGGGCAAATCTATACGAAGTTTCAGTCTGATTTCGATTAAATTTCCCAGGATTGTTCAGATTAGTATGTAGATGGTCCCCTATGAAAATCATCGCCCCCCGGTGATAGTAGCCATCGCGCTTGTGCAAACGTGAATTTCCTTCTGACAGCCATAATTTATACATTTTGTAGCCGAATTCCATGAAATTTTCTAGGATTTTCCAGATTAGCGTGTAGATGATCCCCTATGAGGGAAGTGAAAGGTACTTAGAAATTGGTGTTTTGAGATTGACTACTATGCATCGGATCATCTACGCAATCAGGTTATGGATACGAAGAAACTATGTGCCACATCCACTCGGCAGAGTTTTTTTCACTGAAATTAGAAACCTTCTAAAACGATTCCAGAAGTTTTAGCATGGAACATGCTTTAGCCATCACCTAACTGGGCAAAAACGTGACGAAACCGTGGAACGAAAGTAGAGCGGGATTTTGTATTGATTTTCACTTACAACCGACCCGTTTCTAGTGAAATGTATCGCCGTTAGTTTTCATCTCACGAAAATGGTTCGCCTCTCGTTGAAAAGCCCTCAATTTATGCGTAAATTATATACTGCCAAAACATCTGTAAATATAGACGAAGCTGAGATGTACCTCTGATTTAAAAGAACTGTAAACAACATTCGCGGTAAAAACCAACATCGATAGATACATTGGATTTAGAAACCTAGGCAAGATTTTGTTATGTTTACAGTTATAGTTAAGTGAGTAAATAATGGAAAATGTTTTAATTTTTCTGTCACCTACACGTTTTTGCATGGTAAGAATCAGCGGACATGCGGATTTTTATTTATGTAGTGAGCTGGCATCGTTTTTACCAAAAAGTAATCAAAGGATCTTGTCACCCAGGCTTTTAGTTACGATGAGTTCTTCGACGTTTTAGATGTTTTCGATTTCTTAATAATAACAACACCTTTGGGACATCAAGAGGTGAAGGAAATGACGAGCAATTTGAAAAGCA
This sequence comes from Apolygus lucorum, assembly GCA_009739505.2. Classification (NCBI taxonomy): domain Eukaryota; kingdom Metazoa; phylum Arthropoda; class Insecta; order Hemiptera; family Miridae; genus Apolygus; species Apolygus lucorum. The sequence continues at coordinate 15,135,338 of CM019171.2, forward strand.
GGCCCGTAAAGAGCTGAATTAAAACAACAGACAACAAATTCCTAGTAAAAAGAAACATCAAACAAACAAAACACGGCTAAAGCATGTTCCAGGTGTCTTGAATTTTAGCCAAAGGCTCTAAGCAGTAACCATCCGGTGGTCCAGGGGGGCTTTTTCATTCGATTTTCGGATTCGGAGGCCCGAAGGGCCAAGTTTTCAAAAATTATATAAACCTATTCAGGATGTACACACAACATGTCTGCCAAACTGAGGAGTCAATTCTACATTTAATTTGCAACCAAAAGTGCCACGTCTAGTAAGGACACATTTAACCAAAAAAAACCCTCTTCTACTTAATGTATGTTGGTAATTACTATTTCAACAGAAATAATCCAAGAGGGGAGTTACAATTTATTATAACATGTAAACCATTATGTAGTGGAGATTTAGGTATGCGATGAGGAAGAGCCAGGTACCCATGGCAACTCCGATGGTCAGCGCTGTTCCGCTGCTGACACGTGCAGTTCCAGCGGCAGTAGCCATTGCCGAAGGCTCATTCAATGACTGGTTGTTCATGGTATGCTTTTTCTACGGATCTGTCGGAATAAAGTTTTGATAAGTTAAATCCTGGAAGTACCTCGGATAGGGGACTCTCAGGTTGCTGTAGGTAGAAGGTTTATGGGTGGGGAGGAATGGAACATTTACCTGTGGTTACAGATGGGACCATTATAGTGATGTTACAGTGTATTCAATCGTTATTTCATTTTCCATTAAAATAATTCGATGGGAGTGCTGACAACTCGGACATAACGCTACTGCAGCTCTGTTGGCTCTCTATCTTGTCTCCGAAGGTAATTCTACTTAACCCTTCACTGGTAGACCCCGGAGCGCGGCGCTCCTTCAGCCCATTTTTCAAATACTGTGGTTCACAGTGGCTATACTGAGGGCTGTGATTCACAGTTCCCTCCTAGTAACCACCTCTACGCAGGACCGTACCCTCCTCTCTGTCCCCAAAACAGCTCAGGGTTAGTGAGAATCGGTTTCTTGCACTAAAACGTGAATGTGTCAGATCGCTCTTAAGTCTGAGCGCTCTTCTGATCCCAAGAAATGGCTTCAGTGGTCTGAGGAAGATTCTGACGATATGGCAGAACGTACATCTGACTGAAACGGCTTTGATTAGTTAAATTTTGATTGCTCAGTAATTTGTATTTCAGAGTTGAGCAAAACCTATTTTTACCAATACGTATTTCTTAGTTCAATAAAAAAAACTTTTTTACCAATATGTTTTCATTGAACATTTTAGATACACCAGGAGATGAGTTGAGTATCTCACTCTGACCAAAAACAATTAAAAAATATGATAAATATTGATTTTTTGAATTTTTTCTGGGTCTACCTTTTGCGAGATGAGATTAGGTCTACCACTGGAGGGTTAAGCAGAGAATACCACCAAAAGGTCACCGACAAAAAAATCTCCAGGTCCAGGCCCCGATGGGATCACGCAAAAGAACCTTCCCAGGATGACACGAGGCAATCACTGACGCAAATATAGGGTGACTCGCCCAATGAATGAACACTTACCTAAGCTCTTAGCACACTAGTGACTAAGAAAAGTACTGAAACTTTAAGAACTATAGACATTAAAGTTCAAGTTTCAGTACTACACTACTTGAATTTGTCTGATGTTGTTTAAAATTGTATAAGGAACAAGAATAGCATGGGAGAAGACGCGAAAAGTTCATTTTTATAGCTAATTTTCCACAATAAAGAAGTGAATGTATATCACCCCATGAATGAACACTATTTCCTAGTGAATGAACCCTGAAATTCCAGTAAATGAACACTCCATTCCCAGACACATTCACCTGTTCATTCACTGGATAGGATAGTTACCTATTTAAACAAGTTGAGGCAAAAAATCAGCAGTTTAGTTGTTTCTTCACTTGGGAAGCCTCCATTCGATTTAAAAACCGTGAAATAACCCTCCAGCCAGTGAATGAACAGTCGTTCATTTACTGGTTGGAGGTCATATTTTAGCTCCCACAGTATGAACACCCAACAAAATATATCATAATAAAAAAAATTCCCTTCTACCCAATTAGTTCTCTCTAGAAAAACATATCAGCTACAATGATAAAGCATGACATTGACTAATTTAGCATTTTACTTACCTCTAAACACTAATCCCCACGTAATGGCCGTAATGGCCAACTCCAGTTGTTACCCCCAGAGACATTCTTGGAGACTGACCTGTTGATAACATCAAAACCGAAGAAGATGGCAGACTTCTTTTTATCTACTGCTTCACCCTGCTATCTATGATATGTTGATGGAACTAATGAAAAACACCTTTATCACCAGGGTGCATCACAAGCCTTATTATTCCCAAATAACCTCGTACTGTTCCTTCACTGGGGGGTGTTCATTCACTGGGTGTTCATTCAATGCGACCCTTCGGACTACAAGTTAAACAATTTACAAAAATTTGAAGGAAAAAAATCTTAAAATACGGGTACTTTTAAACATATTGTACTTGGAGAAGCCCTCGCTTCATATTTTAAACCCAGCGCCAGCATCATTGCTGAAAGAAATGCCCTGCGTGCCTTATTGAGAAAAAGAGAGAACTCGCCGGTTCACCCCTTCGCCACTACTGTGAAGCCCAGCCTCTACACACGTTGTCTTACGACACAACTACTTCTATCGCAAATCTCGTCTAATGTACCCCTTTTGAACTCACTGTGCTGAAATATCAATTTGAGTTCTATTAATACAAGTTTCGTTTCAAAATCGCTCTAACAATCATTTGTACAGTCCACACCAGACCTAGGCCTCAACAGTACTGTTACTCTGCTGCTTTAGTATTGAGAGGGCCTGGTAATGGACAGCCACCTTCACTTACGTTCCATTGTACTCATGTACTACAGTCGAACTTAATATTTTCAAAACATTAAGTATTATACAGGGTGTAAGCCTAACTGGTCTGCCATTCGATACCAGTTGATTTTATAACTAATTTGCAACAAAAAAATGGCTCATAGCAATTTTTGTTAAACGCTTCGTTTTTGAGTTATTTTAACTTTAAACTTTTTTTCGTGATTTTGACCTTACGTCATTAAATTGGTCATAACACCCTCAATTCGCTGTGCAAATTACAATTTGAGGATACCGTCGGAAAGAGCATTGAATTTCCAACCGGGTAGATGCCTTAAATTTTTTTTGAGTCAAGGTTTGAGACATGAAAACGTCCTTTAAAGTGAAAGTAAAGTATAAAGTTGAAATAACTCGAAAACGAAGGGTTTTAAAAAAAGTCTACGAGACATTTTTTGTTGCAAATTAGTTATAAAATCGACTGGTACCGTATGGCAGACTAGTTAGGCTTACACCCTGTATGCATAAAGTAAGCAAATAAATTATTTTAAATGGAGAGTAGGTGCTGCTGCTACTCTACACTTCCGAGATCCAGCAGATAGGAAATTTTTATATCAACGCGGACAGAACTCCTATCCGGATAGTAGAATTGTTTGTCAGAGCAGAAATTCGAAACTCAAAAAAAGGGTAAAATGACCTTATCAACAAACACATCAATGGAAATGTCAACTTGCGAACAGAGATGAACGGCGAAGGGACAAAATTCATGAAGCTTCGTGGACCGAATTCGCTCTCTATACTGAATTGACTCACGAAAAAGGCCATCCACTGACAAAACTCTTCTACTTATCGAATAACTCGAATATTTTGCCGAACGACTCATCTACTCATACAATGGCTCATAACGACTCCTTTACTCACCTACATTCTTGAAGATGAGAAGCTACAAGTAGTTATTAAAGGAGTGCAGCTGCTCTTCCTCTCACTATGACCCTCTCTTACTCTCTTACTCATTTTAGGCTTCCTGAACTCTTCTTCTCGTCAATTCATATTTTCAGTGAGTTTAAATTTATTTATATTTATTATGCAAGTTGAAAAGTTACTTGCTAGCTTAGTGAGTCGCTCATTCTCACCAACTCATCTGCTTTGACCAGCACCGACACTCGGGAAGAACTTCTCACTGCAATACGTTGAGTCGGAGTTGCCAGAAACCCCAATTGCAAATTTCACGGATCATAGATTGCATCGGATGTCTAAGAACGGGAGGACAAGTACTCACTTCAGCCACATAGACGTTTCACGTGCGTAGGCTTGATATTACCAAAACTAAGAAATGACTTGCATAATGAATCAGATCTAAGATGACTATTTGTATCCATTTCCAAGCTACCACTATTATTGTGTTATCAATGAAACTAGTGTTAGTAACTGAGGAATTTATGTGGAATTCGAGCAGAATATTATCGATTCTCCAATCATCATTCAATAAAACAATATATTTCAAAAGGCCTGCCAAAGCAGCTAGAGTTTAGCTTCCTAAAACAAAATTTCATAGACCTATTAAATTCGAGTGTAAAAATTAGGTCTTCCCAAATCACTCACCCCTTCCTCATATCCGTTATCCTCCCTCCTAACAGTAAAAAGATGAGCCACACTTGGGGTTCTCCAAAATCTAATTCTTGAGCAATTGTGGAGCGCAACTTAGAGCGTTCAAAAAGTCGAGTTGCGCGCAATGAAAAAAAATAGTATGAATTTTTCATGAAATTTGACGTAGAATTCGAATATGTAATAAAAAGAGGGGGGGAGGATTCCATTTGAAAAAATTAAGTTATTGACAATTGCGCACAATTGCACGCGAGTATTTTGCGCGAAAGTATTTTTCCTGAATTCCTCACAAAAAACGCTGCAAATCATTGCCCAAAGGTTTATTATTTTCTGTATAGATCACCCTTCTGTATAGATCCCTCCCTACCAACCGTAGGTACCTACTACCTACTAGGGCATTTTTGAAAATTTCAAACCCAACCATCAACCAAATGGAAATGAAGGGTTGAAATTTTCAAAAATGCCCTAGTAGGTAGTAGGCACCTATGGTTGGTAGGGAGGGATCTATACAGAAGGGTGATCTATACAGAAAATAATAAACCTTAAGGTAATGATTTGCAGCTTTTTTTTACCTACCTACCACACTATACTGCCTTCACACTTCACAATCAAGTTTAATAGAAGGAACTAAACGCTTCACACTCGATTCGATGAATAGACAGCTTCATATGGAAATTTGATTACTGGTTGCTCAGAAAGCAAAACTGAATACAAATCGAAGAAATGAACAGCGATCGCATTTTAGTCAGATAAAATTTGAACGGAGATTGGACCTCTTTGTGATTCACACTCGTGATTCTGTTTTATCAAAAGAAAACCCTTAAGTACTCGTAAGGAGCGAACAGTTTGTCCGGGTGGTCTCAAATTTTTTTTTAAATTCAATACTATTTAAAATTGGTTAAAAAACGATACCTTTATTTCGAGAGTGTTTGAGCTAGGGCACTCTTGAAAATTTCAACCCTCAATTTTCACCCCTTAGGAGTGACTGACATCAACCAAAAGCTTCGCGGCACAACTAGACCCCAAATGGAGCCCATATACCAAATTTGAACCAAATCAGTCCAGTGTTGCTAAAAAAGTGCCGCGAACGGACGGAAATTTTTTTATTGGATTATCGGATTCTACGTGCCTTGAAACGTAAATCATCAAATTTTGAGGGGGGGGGGATTAAAATTTTTCTTCTTGCTCGATTCCGAAGGCTTATTATTGAAAATAATAAACCAAAAGGGGGGGGGGGGGGGGGTTTCATTTGAAAAAATGAAGTTAGTGTCAATTAGTGTGTTGCGCGGAAGCACTTTGCGCGAAAGTATTTTTCCTGAATTCCTCACAAAAAATCATGAAGAATAGCGTTGGTCCCAAGTTTTTACGCTGTATTTTGTGGAAATGAAGGGGGGTGTAACCTTTCCGAGAAACACCCTGTATATCTGTGGTATAAACATGCTATTCTCATTTGAAATTAAACAGAAACTTTTCACCCACAATTTGTTAGAGCAGGAAAAAAAGAAACACTCTAATTCCTCTTTTCTGATTATTGGAGTCGTCTTCAGGAAAACTAGTCCTTGAGGGATAAATGGACTGGCGGTGGTAGTTGGTAAGGGGGAGAAGGGGGGGGGAAGCCAAGTTATTTTCAACCTCGATATAATTTTTCCTCGTCTGGAAACTGTAGAAAAAAACCCTCGGAAGAGCTCGGGAGGCAAAAGCTCTAGGACACCCCGCCGAAGCAATCTTCGTCCACAGCGAAAATCCTATTGGACGTTACCAACTTTTGCGAAGGGGAATAGAGAGAGGGCGACCTCTAGTTGTTGAAGGAGCTGTTATAAGGAGAGGAGAGGCAGAGAGAAGGGGACTTATGGGGGTGACTGAGGGGAGAGACGAAACTTTATTAAAGGCAGCCAGAAAGATGGAGGGACCCCCCCCCCCTCCTGTAAGAACAAGTGGAAAAGTGTGAGGAACAAGGAACGTTTCTTTGGCGGCCTCATCACTCACTCCAGTCCCTCAGTTTGTGCTTCCCGGTGAACTAGGCGTTCATTTGCACTTGAGCGAACTCGTTGGGCTCAATGGGTGGGTCATTGACCCCCTCCGGTCTCTTTCTTTCTATCATAAAAATACTTTTTCATTCCAAGGAAACTAAGCCAGTTTTGTAATTAATTTCAACTTCCCAAGGAGTGTACAGTTCAGTGAAAGGTTCGTTTTGTGCAGTCGGAAAGCTCACAGCCATCTGCTCTAAAATTCCTCACATCAAGTTTATGCAACTACTTGCTGAAAAGCCTGATAAATGCAGGCAAAAACAAATCTTAGATGATATATTGATACCTTGAAGCACAAAGATGCTATTTCCACCCATCTTCCAAATTTTTAATTTTTTTTAAATTTCAGAAAAACTCAAATATTAGAAGACAAGGATGTTTAAGATTCTCCCTTCAAGTGAAGGTCGATTGAGGATTCTTGAAGTCTAGCGACTCTTATACAGTTTTGATTGGCTACGCCGATGACTTGGTGGTGGTGATAAGAGCTCGAAGGATGGAACACCTCCAGTTTAAGCTGAATCAGGCAATGCGCCGAGTGAAGGAGTGGATGGAAGCACACACACTGTCACTGGCGATCCAAAAAACGGAAATTGTACTGCTAACCACAGCGAGAATTGAGAGATCCATACCTATGCATGTGGATGGGCAGGAAATCATCACCTCTCCAGCCATTTGCTACCTTGGTGTGATGCTGGACGGGAAACTAAGCTCCTGGATACTATTGTAAACAAGCTGAGCCGACTGATGGCAAATCTAGGGGGCCCATCACCCGCTAAGAGGAGACTCCTTATACGAACTGCAGAGGCAATTATGCTGTATGGAGCAGAAGTGTGGGCAGACTCCCTTAGGTACCAAAAGTACAGGGCACATATGGAAGCTGTACAGAGGAGAGGAGCTCTGAGAATCAGTAGTGCATTTAGAACTGTCTCAGGTCCAGCATCGCAAGTGATAGCGGGAACTATCCCAATATACCACCAAGGACTGGAGCATAAAAGGATAAGAATGAGGAAGGCAGAGGCAATTTCCATAGTAAAGAAGGAGGAGCGGGAGACCATCCGTAGGTGGCAAGCAGACCTTGTCTGCAAAACCCGTGGAAGGTGGACAGCCCTCATAATTGACGATCTAAAGGGTTGGTTGGAGAGAAAACACGGAGAGGTGAACTATTACCTGACTCAATTCCTCTCAGGGAATGGATACTTCCACTCCTTCTTAGTAAATATCGGGAAAGTCACTGACCCAGAGTGCAGATACTGTGGGATAGAAGAGGATGACGTCTGCCACACCTTCTTCGCATGCCCTCAATGGGAGGGTTCTAGGAGGAGTGCGGAAGAGGTCATCGGAACGTTGCGTCCACAGACAATCATACATGAGATGATTAAGAAAAAGTCGAGCTGGGACGCAATGGCAGTATTTGTCACATCAGTCCTCAAAGCAAAAAAGCTGGATGGAAGGTGGGAGGAAGAAGATGAGGAATAGAATTGAAGGAGACCAGAAGTAGGAGCAGCCTTTTGACACAAAAAAAAGGGCTCACCCTGAAGTAATACTGTACAAGTGGTTCCGGGGTGAGTCCTAAGCAGAGGGAGTGGGGTTTTAGTTGGTAGGCCCAACACTGTTGGGGTGAACTTCAAGAGTTTCCCCACTTCCGTAACAAACAAATAGTCTAGCAACTCTTATAGTCTCCCCCCTTGCTGCAAGCAGCAGGAGAAATACTCCTCCTGATAGGGATTGTAAACACAACACACACGTCCTTGCATATTTGCAAGTAACTGTGATTACCTACAGGTTGAGGCGCTCGTCTAGCTCGCAGTTCCGAGCAGGAGGGCAGTTCACCAGGAGGGCAATTTCTCGAGGTAGTCTAGGAGGGCAGTTTAAAACCGGGGTTCGAAACTGGGCCTCAAAAGTTGGAAGCAGATAGTTTGGAGGGTAGTTTCACGAGGTGGTCTAGGAGGGCAGTTTAAAACCGGGGTTCGAAACTGGGCCTCAAAAGTTGGAAGCAGATAGTTTGGAGGGCAATTTCTCGAGGTAGTCTAGGAGGGCAGTTTAAAACCGGGGTTCGAAACTGGGCCTCAAAAGTTGGAAGCAGATAGTTTGGAGGGTAGTTTCACGAGGTGGTCTAGGAGGGCAGTTTAAAACCGGGGTTCGAAACTGGGCCTCAAAAGTTGGAAGCAGATAGTTTGGAGGGTAGTTTCTCGAGGTAGTCTAGGAGGGCAGTTTAAAACTGGGGTTCGAAACTGGGCCTCAAAAGTTGGAAGCAGATAGTTTGGAGGGCAATTTCTCGAGGTAGTCTAGGAGGGCAGTTTAAAACCGGGGTTCGAAACTGGGCCTCAAAAGTTGGAAGCAGATAGTTTGGAGGGTAGTTTCACGAGGTGGTCTAGGAGGGCAGTTTAAAACCGGGGTTCGAAACTGGGCCTCAAAAGTTGGAAGCAGATAGTTTGGAGGGCAATTTCTCGAGGTAGTCTAGGAGGGCAGTTTAAAACCAGGGGTTCGAAACTGGGCTTCAAAAGTTGGAAGCAGATAGTTTGGAGGGTAGTTTCACGAGGTGGTCTAGGAGGGCAGTTTAAAACCGGGGTTCGAAACTGGGCCTCAAAAGTTGGAAGCAGATAGTTGGGAGGGTAGTTTCTCGAGGTAGTCTAGGAGGGCAGTTTAAAACCGGGGTTCGAAACTGGGCCTCAAAAGTTGGAAGCAGATAGTTTGGAGGGCAATTTCTCGAGGTAGTCTAGGAGGGCAGTTTAAAACCGGGGTTCGAAACTGGGCCTCAAAAGTTGGAAGCAGATAGTTTGGAGGGCAATTTCTCGAGGTAGTCTAGGAAGGCAGTTTAAAACCGGGGTTCGAAACTGGGCCTCAAAAGTTGGAAGCAGATAGTTTGGAGGGCAATTTCTCGAGGTAGTCTAGGAGGGCAGTTTAAAACCGGGGTTCGAAACTGGGCCTCAAAAGTTGGAAGCAGATAGTTTGGAGGGTAGTTTCACGAGGTGGTCTAGGAGGGCAGTTTAAAACCGGGGTTCGAAACTCGGCCTCAAAAGTTGGAAGCAGATAGTTTGGAGGGTAGTTTCACGAGGTGGTCTAGGAGGGCAGTTTAAAACCGGGGTTCGAAACTGGGCCTCAAAAGTTGGAAGCAGATAGTTTGGAGGGCAATTTCTCGAGGTAGTCTAGGAGGGCAGTTTAAAACCGGGGTTCGAAACTGGGCCTCAAAAGTTGGAAGCAGATAGTTTGGAGGGTAGTTTCACGAGGTGGTCTAGGAGGGCAGTTTAAAACCGGGGTTCGAAACTGACCTCCTAAAACAGGAGGCCAGTTTACCGGGAGGGCAGTTGCCAAGTTCCCGCACTTCCGACTATGCAGGTCGACTTCTGGCACCATGAATCTACAACATCGATCCCATTTCGGTCAGCTGAAATTTGAACGGAGATTAGGCCTCTCTGGCGATTCACAGTCGTGTTTCTTATTCTTGAACCCTCGACCTCCGCAGAAGTCTGTTCAAAATCCACCGCCAAACTACAACCGTGGCCACACCGCTGACCCTGTCCTATAAGACATGTGAATCGCGAAAGATTGTTCACTGGCGGAAATAAACCTAAAATCCGTTAAATTTCAGCTTATTAAATTCTTTGAATAAAGTTGGCCGGTTACAACCGATTCGTTTCTTCGAATAGAGTTTCACGTCACTCAATAGAGCTTCCTTTGCAACCGAGAACAACAACATTTTGTTTTGAAACGAATCACAGCTTTCGGATAGCGATGTTATTGCTAGCAGGTAATAATAATGGAAAAGCCGAGTTCTATGCAGACGGGTGATCTATCTCATAAAATAATGAACCATTGTGTAATAATTTGCTGCGGTTTTTTTCTTTTCCATTCAACACCCTAGAGCGAAGCGATGAATTTTGATCTTCCCGTTCTCGGGGCAAGAAATGCCCTTCCCCCAGCCAGAAAAAACACCGTCCTGCCCCGACTGAATGCTGCACCAAATTGGAATTATGTAAATGGCGGGAGTGTTTATTAAAAAAGTTAATCAACCTCTATGCAGAAGATGAGGGGGAGGGAGCGAAAAGAGCTGTATAGTCCGATGGGAGATATTAAAAAAAATAAATTCTAATTAAGGCTAAATTTATTAATTCAGTTAGTGTTGGTTGTGAAACTTAATCAAAGTGGATGTAAGGAAGAGGTTTCTTCCTCATTGCCTTGCATTGCTGATAAAATAACTTTGGGGTTTAGATCGTGACGTCGATTTCTCGCCACTAACTTCCTCCCGCAGAATTAGAGCTGAGAAAAGTAGGGTTGAACTGGGTAAGCGAGTTTAACCAGGTAGGTCAGGTCATTCGGTGGAGTTGAAGGTGAAAATGCATCAGTTCTGCAAAATTCTACTCTCCAATTTAGAAAGAGGAAGCCACGTTAAAATCCCTACAAGATAGAAGTAGCTAAAGTTGTAATAAACTTCATGCAATAACGTAGAGTGTCAAATCCAGTGTCAATCCAGATTCCAGAGTAGGAATTTAGCTCAAATTCTCTTGAACTAAATTCATATCTCTGGGGTCAGGACAAAGTAATTTTTGACCGACTTCAAAACTGCCGTGAACACGAAGGAGAATGTTCAGGCCCAAATAGTCTAAAATGTTGTTATTAAGCAGTAGATAAGTAGATGGTGACAGTGTAGTGAGAGTGATCTGTGCCCTGTGTCCCTTGGGTTCAACAAAGACACCGTCCTATTCAGTCTTGCTCCATCCTTCATGTGCGCCACTCATTGCCTCGCTTCTTCATTGCCTTTCTTCTTCCTTGCCACAGTCGTCAGCATCCCAAAAGGAATAATTGAGTCTGGGTCTTCAGTATTCCGCTGCAGGAGAAGTCAACAGATCTGAATTGCCACCTGGACAACGGCAGCACCGTGCCAAAAAGCAGTGCTGCCAAGTTGGGGGTTTCCCCCCCAAATTTGGGGTTTTTTTTCTAGTCGGGGGGATTTTGGGGGGAGAAATCTTTTGGGTTTTTTTGGGGGTTTTTACCGACGAGTCGGGGGGATTTGGGGAGAATAAAAATGAATCAGCAATTAAAATAGCAGCAGGTAATATATAAATTCAATGGAGTGAAAAACCACCGAATTTACCAATGTCTATCGTGGGCTCAATGGGACTATAATTTTGGAGTTTTGGAGGACAAACTTTGTCTCTACTCTTTTTCGATCTTTGATCTTTCGCAAGCACACACACTGATAAATTCTTAAAGTTTATTCGTCCGTTCGCGCTCGTTACTATTACAAACTTGGAGTTTTGAAGAAATTAAGAAGGTTTTGGAGATGGGGGTCGAATGCAACCTCACTGTTTGACATTTGGATTTTTTGTACAAAAAAGTACCCTACTTACCTGAAGAAACTAGTTTATTTTTTTAAATGTTTTTAATGTTTTTTTTAAAACCTTTATGACCTGAAACATATATTGCTAATACAATAATTGCATTGTCATCAAGATCCACTCCGCCCTCAAATCATTAATAAATTACAATCTACTACTAAAAAAAAAATTGCATTATATTCATTGATATTTTTATTTCATCCTTAACTTTTAGGGTTTTTCTTTTTTGGGGGGATTTGGGGGTTTTTCGAGGTTGGCTCAGGGGGTTTTGGTAGCCGCTTGTTGGCAACACTGCCAAAAAGCTTCAATACGCTCAGGACACACTTCTCTCAGTCTCAGAGGTCTGCGTAGGTACGCGTGCTTCTCGTCTACGTGTCATCCTCTACATCTCAAACGGTCAGATCTACCAATATTAGTACATGCGAACTGTTTTATCTGTTCAATCCTCTACTTATAACATAATATGTATTAATTTATATTATAAATTAGAAGGATTTATAATATAAATTATATTTATATTATATTATTATTATTATTATATATATTATTATTGTATATATTATTATTATATATATTATATTATATATATAATATATTATATTATTAATATAATATAATTATATTTAAATTATATTTATAATATAATATAAATTATATTTATATTATAAATTAGAAGGAGCTCCTAACTATCTATCAATGTGTTCAATTTCTTGTTTTGGTTTATTATTTTCAATAATAAGAATAAGCCTTTGGAATCGAGCAAGAAAAAAAAAATTTTAACCCCCCCTCAAAATTTGATGTTTTACGTTTCAAGGTACGTAGAATACGAAAATCGAATAAAAAAATTTCCGTCCGTCCGCCGTACGCCGTACGCGGCACTTTTCTTAGCAACACTGGACCGATTTGGTTCAAATTTGGTATATGGGCTCCATTTGGGGTCTAGTTGTGCCGCGAAGCTTTTGGTTGATGTAGGTCACTACTAAGGGGTGAAAATTAAGGGTTGAAATTTTCAAGAGTGCCCTAGCTCGAAAACTCTCGAAATAAAGGTATCGTTTTTTCACCAATTTTAAATAGTAGAGAATTTTTAAAAAATTTTGAGACCACCCGGAGCTCTGTAGGACAAACCGTTCGGTCCCTACGAGTATTTGAAGGTTTTCCTTCGATAAAACAGAATCATGAGTGTGAATCGCAAAAGAGGTCTAATCGCCGTTCAAATTGTATCTGACTAAAATGCGATCGCTGTTCATTTCTTCGATTTGTATACAGTTTTGCCTTCTGCGTAACCAGTAATCAAATTTCCATATCAAGCTTTCTATTTTTCGAATCGAGTGTGAAGCGTTTAGTTCTTTCTAATAAACTTGATTGTGAAGGTGTGAAGCCATTATAGTGTGGTAGGTAGTACCTACCAATAGGTAGGTGTGGTAGGTAAAAAAAATTGGTAGGTAAAACAATGTTTGTAGGTAAAAAACGCTGCAAATCATTGCTCACTGATCAGATCACTGATCAGCTGAGTGAGCTCCGAAGCCATTTTCAATGCTATTGAATGGAAGTGCTCTTCCAGGCGTCTCCAGCATTCGAGGAGATCTTCTTCACTCCTCACATCACTGATCAGCTGAGTGAGCTCCAAAGCCATTTTCAATCCTATTGAATGGAAGTGCTCTTCCAGGCGTCTCCAGCATTCGAGAAGATCTTCTTCACTCTTCTGATCACTGATCAGCTGAGTGAGCTCCGAAGCCATTTTCAATCCCATTGAACGCAGGAGCTTAAATTTGAGAGGGAAGGTCAAGGGAGAATACAGATGGTGGTAGGTGCTATTGATGGAGAACCAGTGATCTATACAGAAGGATGATCTATACAGAAAATAATAAACCTTTGAGCAATGATTTGCAGCGTTTTTCAATATAACTTTGGTGCAAGGAGTAATTGGATTTTCTTCAAATTAAAATCCCCACCTCTGGTAATCCAAACAGAGAATACTTAATATAAAACGTAATATAAATAATTATGTCATGATTTTGGTTTATTATTTTCAACAATAAGCCTTTGGATTCGAGCAAGAAAAAATAGTGGATATAGTACTTTTTGAAAACAAACGAAATGGATAAAGTACTTTTTCAAACAAAACAAATGTGAGTCCGCCATTGTGCTGGTAGAAACTTTTGAAATGTAACGGAATATAGCATTTCCGAATTGAGTTAAACCTTTTCCATTTGGATTTAAACCTTTTCCATTTAGGTTTAAACCTTTTCCATTTTGATTTAAACCTTTTCCATTTTGATTTAAACCTTTTCCATTTGGATTTAAACCTTTTCCATTTAGATTCCAAATGGAAAAGGTTTAAATCCAAATGGAAAAGGTTTAAATCTAAATGGAAAAGGTTTAAATCCAAATGGAAAAGGTTTAAATCCAAATGGAAAAGGTTTAAATCTAAATGGAAAAGGTTTAAATCCAAATGGAAAAGGTTTAAACCTAAATGGAAAAGGTTTAAATCAAAATGGAAAAGGTTTAACTCAATTCGGAAATGCTATATTCACCGACGTTTTTCACGGGAATAGGTTATCTTTTGCTCCTAAACGATCGTATTTTCGTGACCCCCTTAAAACCCTGTGAAACTCCTCAATTGCAATTACGTTTTGCCCAGCTCTGGTCAGGGGTTACAACGATCTCGCGAGCGGACCAGGAGATTCGGACTCGGACACCGCAAGGGATTTTTGTCGGTTTGGAGTGATTGCCGAGTTGGAGTGTTGAATTGTGTTGAGCGCTCCGCACCTGCACCGCCTCAACCCCTTCCTCGGCGGGCAACCCGTGTAACGAGAGCCCCGCGAATCCGCGGCGGCGAAAACCCCCGAAAACCCGCTTCATCCGCCCTCGCCATCGCCCTGTCCCACTTCCCGGTCGTCCCCCGGCTCCGACTCACGTCCCAGTCACCCCGTCGCGGCCCACCGCCAGATAGTTGATGAATGGGGTTGGGAACAATGCGAGGTCGCGAGTGATAGGGCGCCGGGGTGACACCACCTACCCCCCCTCGCGACCCAAATAGCGCAGACACCGCTCCTCCCGATCGCCGCCCAACGCGTCTTCTATCGGCACTCCAGGAAACACTATTGGCACTTATTCGACAACAGGAAACACCACAAGAATAAACCAAAGTACTCTAATTACTAATAAATAATCAAAAACGCTGCAAATTATTACACAATGGTTTATTATTTTTTATTTTTCTATATAGATCACTCGTCTGCAAAGCCACCAACTTGAAGAAAAACATCGATCATATTTCGGTCAGCTAAAATTTGAACGGAGATTAGGCCTCTTTTGCGATTGACACTCGTGTTTCTGATTTATCGTACGTCCAAACTTTAAATTCTCGTAGTGAGCGAACGGTTTGTCCTACAGAGCTCCGGGTGGTCTCAAAAAATTCTAAAAATTCTATAGAATCTTATATTGAAGGAAAAACAATACCTTTAAACCGAAATTTTTTGAGCTAGGGCGTTTTGAAAATTTCAAAATTGATTTTGGAACCCTTAGAAGTGACCTACATCAACCAAAATCTTCGGGGCACAACTAGACCCCAAATGGAGCCTACATACCAAATTTCATCAAAATCGGTCAATGCTAAGTGGCAAAAGTGCCGCGTACGGCGGACGGCGGACGGACGGCCAAATTTTTATTCGATTTTTGGATTCTACGTACCTTGAAACGTAAACCATCAAATTTTGAGGGGGTGTTAAAATTTTTTTTTTCTTGGTCGATTCCAAAGGTTCATTATTGAAAATAATAAACCAAAAATAAGAAGATATCATCTTCTTAAAATATCATATTATGACCCTATTTCAACAAAAAACGCAGCAAATTATTGCACACAGGTTTATCATTTTGGTTTATTATTTTTGATAATGAACCTTTGGAATCGACCAAGAAAAAAAAATTTTAACACCCCCTCAAAATTTGATAGTTTACGTTTCAAGGTACGTAGAATCCAAAAATCGAATAAAAACGCTGCAAATTATTACACAATGGTTTATTATTTTTCTATATAGATCACTCGTCTACAAAATCACCAACCATCCAATATGAAAAAAAAACCAAAAAAAAAAATCAAAATCACCAACCATCGATCGCATTTCGGTCAGCTCTAATTTGAACGGAGATTAGGCCTCTTTTGCGATTCACACTCGTGTTTTGATTTATATATATATATATATTTCAATATAAACCCTTAAATTTTCGTAGGGAGCGAACGGTTTGTCCTACAAACCTTCGCGTGGTCTCAAAAAATTCTAAAAATTCTATAGAATCTTAAATTGAAGGAAAAACAATACCTTCATATCGAAATTTTTTTAGTTACGGCGTTTTCAAAATTTCAAAATTGATTTTGGAACCCTTAGAAGTGACCTACATTAACCAAAAGCTTCGGGGCACAACTAGACCCCAAATGGAGCCTACATACCAAATTTCATCAAAATCGGTCAATGCTAAGTGGCAAAAGTGCCGCGTACGGCGGACGGACGGCCAAATTTTTATTCGATTTTTGTATTCTACGTACCTTGAAACGTAAACCATCAAATTTTGAGGGGGTGTTAAATTTTTTTTTTTCTTGGTCGATTCCAAAGGTTCATTATTGAAAATAATAAACCAAAATTTGGCCGTCCGTCCGCCGTACGCGGCACTTTTGCCACTTAGCATGGACCGATTTTGATGAAATTTGGTATGTAGGCTCCATTTGGGGTCTAGTTGTGCCCCGAAGCTATTGGTTGATGTAGGTCACTTCTAAGGGTTCCAAAATCAATTTTGAAATTTTGAAAACGCCCTAACTTAAAAAATTTCTATATAAAGGTTGTTTTTCCTTCAATTTAAGATTCCATAGAATTTTTAGCATTTTTTGAGACCACGCGGAGCTCTGTAGGACTAACCGTTCGCTCCCTACGAAAATTTAAGGGTTTATATGTATATAAATCAAAACAGAGAATCACGATCGGTTGAAAACTGATGCCTGGGCAGAGTAGTTTATTATGCCATCTTTACCTCAGATTAATCACATAAGGACGCCCAAGTCTTACTGTGGGACGTCCTAAAAATAACACCTAGACGTATCCATGATCTGGCTTAGATTAGCTGGACTATAAGGTGTACCAGTTCATGTAATCCCGATCAACTTCCACAATATTGATCAGTTTCCGTGCTGTTGTCTAGTTTCCCTGGTATGGATCAGTTTCTGTACTGCGGATCGTTTACCGTAACTTGTCTGAGAAGATAACATTCATTTTTATGATAAAATATTACTCATGTTTATGAATGACAAGGGATGAAATTTTGAATTTCATTCCGCTGAAGTCCCCAGAATATACATATCATTAATTCCCGTAATAACATCAATTAGTTGGCGTTTCCCAGTTCATTTGCTCTGTCAACGAGGTAAAAATGACACACTGACGCATCACTTATTCCGACAGTGAAGAAGCGGAATAATAGGATCTCGTCCTCCCTCCTCCATTCGCGAATATGAAATTATTTAGACTGAATTTCGCATTCACGGAATAAAAAAGGCTAAATAACACTCATCTCTGTACTGCGCCACTTATTTTCATGAAAGCCAAAGCGTTTCCATTCCGCTCAATTTCCCTCCTCTCCGCTTTCCAATTCGAGGAGTTCGAATTTAACAAAAAGTTGAACCGTTTTACGTGTTGGAAATTCTGAAAATTCCGCATAAGTTCGGTCAAAAATGTAATGAGGTAATTATTTACCTTCATATACATGAAATGAAGTCGCGAAAGGCGAATTTCTACGGAGAGCAGGGGAGAAATAAACTCGGGGTCACTATTACTAACGAAGTAATATATAAGGACGGAAAGGAAGTTTATATATTCCCGGCCCCTAAAAGGGAATTTATGTGCATTTATGATATGAAACTGGAGAAGGGCAATTTGCAATTCAGAGAGAGACGAAGGGCGTGCGCTGAAAGATGAATTAAAATTGCTAAATATAAAACATAGATAGCGGCAGGCTGGAGGAGTTTACAAGGGGAAGTGGGAGAGTAGGACAATGGGCTGCAAATCTCATCCTAACGGCTTTATTTTGCGGTTCGAATTCATCTGCTTGGCGCATTACGAAGGAAATTGGAAGTTTATTAACACCGCAGTGGTCACTTGGGGTCTACGGAAACCCCAGTGTATACGTCACTTTATCATGCTTTTAGGCTTGTGATTTCAGTGAATTTTCAAAAAAATGGAGCTATTGCAATTGACTCAAAATTTCAATCAAGGACTTTTTTCCCACTAAAATCCGTTTTGGAACATTCTAAAACAATTTCTGAATTTTTTTAAAAAATCATACATTGCTCAAATACCTACCTGGAAAACCTCGTAAGTCCGAAGTGGTCAACTTTTCAGGAGACAAAAAAAACTTCATAACAATGATCCAAAATTTGGATTTTAAATCTCATTTAACCCATTTCAAGTCGAGGGTAGAAATAACAGAATAATGGGAGGAGGAGGATGAACTGTTTTACAGAATTCCGGCTGAAATAAGGCATCATTTGCTCACCAATCGAGAGCAAAAACGCTCCAAATCCTATGAATTTAACATTTAATAGGATTTGAGAGGTCTCAATTTTCGAACTCTACATGATTTAAACATTTCATTGTTAAAAAACTTTAAAAATCTAGGTAAAATGTAAAAATCTATTTATGGACCGGAATCTGATTCGATCCATGGCCCAGAACGCTCACTAGCCCAGGACCGAAATTGAACCATAATCACGCTTTCGGCCAAAAGGCCTCTTTCAAAAACATTTCCCAAATCTCATTGAGCTCCCGAACGTCGAAGAAATCTTTTTTTTTTTTTTTTGAAAAGTTTAGGAACTGCATGAACGAGAAAAAATTCTTTTACAAAGATTTTCCACTATTTCAATATTCAAAAAATTCATTATTAGGACGATGCAAAAATGCATCAGTGGCCGGAAATGGGTTAATGAGTTTGAGGCGAGCCATCGACCATCATACGACTCAGTATTGATCGATTGAAGGAATCAATGGCTTAAACAGCTTGAATATAGAGAATAACTTATATGAGGCCGATTTTAAGACACGAGGTTTTCCTCATACCCTACAGCGGACTTACAATTTTTTCCGTTGGATTTTTGCAGGACTAATGGAGTTTAAACTGAAAACTGCTCTGTCTTACTTTTTATCAATTTTTAACACGTTTTCTACAAAAACATGTTAACATGTTTCAATCTTTATTGATATTCTGGGGACCCAAACTTGGTTGGCAGTCCAAAGTGATCACATACCTCGCTACACTTAATTACATTAATTGTGTCACATGGTAATTTAAAATTAATGCATTTCTATTTTTGAGAATTAGGGGAAAAAAGTCTTTAGGTAAGAGAGGACTCTTAAGTGCCTTTGTGGAGTCTTCAATAAGTTATCTAGATACGAGCTAGGAGACTGTGGAAAAAATTATTAATAATACCTAATGTTAATAATTAAAAAACAATAGTCTTCGTTCTTCTCACACAAATATGAGAAAAATGCGAAGGTAAAGCGTGTAAATCTGCCACATTTTCCAATGCGAAAGTCAGCATGGAATGGAATTCCTTGTAAGTCTGTTTCTATGGATTTTTCTCGTTCGTTCACCCTAAATCCACGTTTCCTGACGCATAGGCTCCATAGATTTGGTAAAATAGAAATTTAATGAAAATGCATGACTAGTAGTTTAACACTGAATAATACTTTTCCGAATCCAGAGGGGAACAACACTTTCCTCAATGGCGGAACACAAGACTTACAAGGTCCCCGTACCAATCTGGAAGGACCTGTGATTTACAGGTTTTTTCCCCAGGTGATGGCGGGAAAACAGTTTGGTCTGCACCCAGACTACAATATTACACAGAAGCTACAATATTTTTAACATTCTACCTTCAAACTCTTTTAATAATAAAAATGATTATGGATTTGGTCTGCACACGAGAGATTTTGCGAGGGATCGCAGAAACACTTCTTCTATCATAATATATCCTTAACAGACTTACGAGATTTTCCAGGTATATGAGCGACATGTACCTATGACAAGGATTGCAAGTTTCTGCCAAAATGAATGCGTCATGAGCGGATTGGCCAACAGTGCCCATGACGCACAGTGCGTGAGTCAAATACTCTTCGTGTTTCAATCAGAGTTTACAACGAAGGGCATGGCAGATAGGGATAGGTTTTTCCAAGAAATGCATCGTGATTGAGACAATCTCTGGTATGGAGAGGAAGCGTTGTAACAATATAGGATGAATTCCAGAATGAAATTCACCTTATTGCTCATAATTAGTCAGAGGAGGGTGACGACCCCACCCCTTCAGACCAGTGATTAGATTAATCAGCCGGCCCGAAGAGGATATCGATTCATATCTCTATGAATCGGATATCTCTTCAGGCGTAGCTCCAACAAATCGGGAACAAACCAATTGGTTTGTCCCGCATAAAATGTAGAGTCGTCACACTCCTCTCCCTAAAACATACTTCTGGGTTTCAAACAGAAGTATGTTTGAAAAAAGTCAAAGGGACTGAAAATAGTATGAAGTCCAGGAAAGGACATCTGGAAGCTTGAAGGGAATTCCTCCATCGTAATGGTACTATTCAAAAAGAAGAAGAAGAATGCCACGAATGGGTCATTTATGCCACGAATGGGCCATTTATATATAAAAGAATAAATCAATGGAACTAAGGAGAAAGCAAACTAAATAAAGAATACGAACGGCGAAACATTCAAGTGTAATGATTGAAAAGGCAAACTTAGAAAAGGCTTATATTAAAGAAAAACGTAATTGAAATTAATAAAATGCCAGATTGGCAAAGCCCTAATAAGGGAATGAGTTTAATATGATTTAATAATATAGAGATTCTTTCTAGAATTCTCTTTGGGTAATTCCTTCTGGAATACCCAAGAAAAAGTGGAGGGGAAATGATGAAATAAATTCAGTGCATTTCCACCAAACCACGCTCTGCTACCACGTAACAATATAGGATGAATTCCAGAATGAAATTCACCTTATTGCTCATAATTAGTCAGAGGAGGGTGTGACGACCCTACCCCTTCAGACCAGTGATTAGATTAATCAGCCGGCCCGAAGAGGATATCGATTCATATCTCTATGAATCGGATATCTCTTCAGGCGTAGCTCCAACAAATCGGGAACAAACCAATTGGTTTGTCCCGTATAAAATGTAGAGTCGTCACAGCGTTTGTTCAAACTTCAACTGTTTCTAACCCCAGCTTTGCAGTTCTTTTTGTCTCAATGTCTTGTTGAGGTTAGAGACCCGTGGGCCCTTTGAGTAATCCCACGATTGCGCATGGGCAGCCAACGTGTTAACACCAAACAAAAAGACGAGTTCATTAGCCAGGAATTTTGGGCAATCCTAAGGGATCCAAATTTCGAAAATAATACAAAAAACGTGAAAAAAGTATTTTTTAAATATTACCATCATAATCATTGTAATATGGTATATTCGGATTCACCTCAAAATTTCTTATATATACAATTTCATAAGAGTGATATGATGTCTAGTCCACGTGAAATATGATTGAGGTATGATTTACCAATAGTAGACTTGTTTTCGTGCTTATTCTTTATTTGCCCTTGACGTTTCTACCCAGGAACTGGGTCCTATTCATATGGTATATGTCTATCTGCGAACTTGTTTTTACGTAGGTATGAGGAATTAGTTCTACTGATAAAATTTGCATCACTTCATCAGTGAACGTTCATATGTGAATCACACCAAAGTACCGATACAAAGTAACCGAGACAAGACCCACTTACAACGGCCCAAAGAGCTCTTTCAAAGGACTAGGGGTGGGTGAGGGAGGGAGACGCGGGTCCTTCAGGGTATGATAAATTTGTGATAAATTTCACAATAATTGCTCATTTAACGACAGTTGATCGACTGTGGTTTCATTCGTGTTAAATTGATGAAAAAAATCGTGGAAAATTCACTAATCAGGTAAGTAGTTATCCTCTTAGGCGATCGGTTGGTCCTATAGAGCTCTGGGAAGTGTCAAAAAAATATTTAAAATTTTGGAAATTATCAATTAATGAAAAAAAAGTCTGCTAAGTAGGTGTGGCACTTAGCTTCCTCGTATCCATAACCCGATTGTATAGATGATCCGATTCATACCTAGTAGTAAGTCTCAAAACATCGATCTCTAAGTACCTACCATTATCACAACAATCAATCTACTCGTCAATCAGCACAATCTCTGAATATCGTTAGAAAATGTAGACGTTATGGCAGTTACAAGAATTATACATTTGCGCATACTGAGAAAATACTTTCATTTTGGGGGCCACAATTTTCATAGTGGACCATCTCCTCCCCAACTCACATAATTCCTGAAAATTTCATCGGATAAGAAATGAAGAAGTTATGGCTGTGGCAAGGATTTCATGACAGACACACAAATAGACAGACGCGGAACCAAAATTGTTCAGGAAGGACTGAAACGTAAAACGCGATTGGAAATTTGGATTTTAGAGAATTATTTTTTCAACCTTGAAAATATTTGCAAAGATGTACAAACACAATGGTTTATTATTTTTATACAAGCAACCATCCAACATGAAGAAGTAGCTACCGATGAGGAGTCTTGTCTCAAAGAAATCGACTTTATATTCAAAAGAAATGCTTGCATACTAGTCTGCAACACATTGGGACATTTTCATGTGTGTTTTCTTATTGTATTTATTACTACAAAACAAGGTAGTGAAGTAAGGTTGTTAGTTCATGTACCCAAGCATCAAAATAAGAAAACAGTTGATTGTTCTCTACGCAACACAGTGAGTCTATTTTATTTATTGGTCGCGTGAGCAAGTTCTCGTGACGATTTTTCAGTTTATGTGCCAAAGCAAAGACATGAAAATGTCAATAAATTGTGATTAAGTATACTGTAAGAAACTGTGGAAAAAATACTCTACCAAAAACATTGTCTGACAAAAAACAAACAAATTGTCTTTTGTCAGAGTATTTTTTCCAAAGTTTCTTACAGTATAATCATAATTTATTATGTGTAGAACTAATTCCTCATACCTATAATTACGTGTAAACAAGTTCGCAGACAGACATATACCATATGAATAGGACCCAGTTCCTGGGTAGAAACATCATGGGCAAATAAAGAATAAACACAAAAATAAGTCTAGTATTGGTCAATCATACAATTTTATATGTAATTCTTACATATGATTTTAAAATGGAATTAATTTGAACCCGCAGGAATTTCCCCCACCTAACCCGGAAATAAAAAAACCTATACTTAGTGAAGTACTACAAACTTCATTACTCATACCATTTGTCAGAGGCGTAATTTTTTCCCCGCCTTTGTGTAATAATTTTCAGCGTCTACTATCTCTTATTTTGAAACGTGAACCACCAAATTTTGAGAAGGGAGGGGGGTTACTTTGTTTTTTGCTCGATTCCAAAGGTTCATTATTAAAAATTATAAATCAAAATTCGAAAAATTTATTAATATCAAAATGGTCAGTGGACGGAAATGAAATAGGTCACATTATTCTATTTACAGCTACCCAATTGGTCCCAAATAGTAATAACGTAATTACCTACCTATTTTCATTAGATGAGTTACTGGGTTAAAAGTAAAATTGTTCAATATTTCGTCTATGCCTTCCGTCAGAGCTGCCAACTTGACTTCAGAAGCGGTGACTTGAGAAAAATCCTGACTTAAGTAAAGATTTTTCGCAACTGGAGTAAGTTAAGAAAAATCTTTACTTAAGTCAAAGTAAAGTTTTGACTTGACTTAGCGAGGACTATGAATACGGAATCGGACTAAGCATTTGCTTGAGATATTTCTTTACTTCCAGAAGTAAAGTAATTACCTACTTGACTTGAGTAAGTACTATGAATTCCGCCCTAAGAATTTCTTGATGGCATACCTAGTGATCACCCACAAGTACTACTCAGGTAGGCACCTGCTTTCAGAAAGCATCACAATCCTCTAATTGAAAATTGGCTTCATTTTTAGCCTGAAAATCTGAGCGTGTCCGGGGAGATCTGGACTTAGGGGTTACCTTGATAAGCGAGATACCTCAAGTAGTGAAATACGAGTGAGCGGAGATCCAATGGTAGATTTCAAGGCTGTTGGTCACCAATCACAACACAATATTCACTCCGACCGGTGTTTCGAAAAAGGCCTTCACAACGCGAAAAGTAAATCGACGACCTAATAAGAAGGAGTATTCGCACAAATTCACTTAACCACTCCGGATTTGGAAACCACAATTCACGAGCAATCACCCCGACCTACCAAGAGAAGATAGACTGATTGTTTTCGTTTTCCTGCCCTCGGCGGTTGGAAGGGACTGGAAGCCGTTGCGCATGCGCAGGGCAGGTTTGAAAACAGCAGTTCAAAGATGATTCCAGGAAGGACACCCCTTCCCCCTCAGCCTACAACCCTTCGTTTTGTTCCTGTGTACCCTCGAGATACTCAAACATAAAACAATTGCCACTACCTACCAGCCATATTCTCGTACCCTTGCTGCTGTAGCCTCGGATTTGTTCAATATGGCTGATTTTTGAAGAATATCATGTACGATGATGGAATGATTGTCACTGATATTACTACTTTTCAGTAATTGAATATGGTATGCTAAGAAAAAATTACCACATTGCGACAAAATCGTTTTCTTTTTTTGGTTCATTATTTTCTTTGGAATCGACCAAGAAGAAAAAATTTTTAACACCCCCTCAAAATTAGTTGGTTTACGTTTCAAGGGAAGTATGTAGAATACAAAATCGAATAAAAATTTGGCCGTCCGTCCGCCGTACGCGTCACTTTTACCACTTAGCATTGACCAATTTTGATGAAATTTGGTATGTAGGCTCCATTTGGGGTCTAGTTGTGCTCCGAAGATTTTGGTTGATGTAGGTCACTTCTAAGGCTCGAAAAATGAATTTTGAAATGTTGAAAACGCCCTAACTCAAACAATTTTCATATAAAGGTATTGTTTTTCCATCAATTTAAGATTTTATAGAATTTTTTGAGACCACGCGGAGCCCTGTATGCACAGAGTAATTGAGACAAGTTAACAAGCCTGTATGACAAACTACACTACAACCCTGTAGTTCGCTCCGTACGAGAATGTAAGGGTTTTATAAACGATAAATCATAAACACGAGTGTGAATCGCAAAAGAGGCCTAATCTCCGTTCAAATTAATGACCGAAACGCGATCGATGTTTTTCTTTATGTTAGATGGTTGGTGGCTTTGCAGACGAGTGATCATTATAGAAAAATAATAAACCATTGTGTAATAATTTGCAGCGTTTTTCGTATTAGGCTCCTAGTTAGCTAACGCACTAGTACAGCATCCATTTTACCAAGTAATAGATTATAGAGAACGTTTAAGCGGAAACAAAATCGTGGGAAACTCAAATTTTCAGTGTTTCCATTTCCGAGGGGTCTCAGTCGGTCGCTGTTCGTTCCTCGTTCCGGGGTAGTATTTCCCTTAATTGTAGGGGCAAAAACTTTAAAATTTGTAACTAAGTTTGAAAATTTTAAAGATTTTGGACATTTATTAGTGTATGGGTGTAGGGAATTGAAAAACTGAAAGAATGTGCTGGAATCATCAAAATTGAACAATAATTGCCGAAGAAAAATGGGAAAAACAACTGAATAAACATTTCTCCATTTTGGAAAAAAATGTTTAACCCTCTCAAAATTTGACGGTTTACGTTTCAAGGTAAGTAGAATCGGAAAATCTAATAAAAATTTTCCGTCCGTCCGCCGTACGCCGTACGCGGGGCACTTTCCTTATTTACCATGACCTGATTTTGATGAAATTTGGTATGTAGGCTCCATTTGGGGTCTAGTTGTGCCCCTAAGCTGTTAGTTGACGTAGGTCACTTCTAAGGGGTGAAAATTAAGGGTTGAAATTTTCAATAGTGCCCTAACACGAAAACTCTCTAAATAAAGGTATCGTTTTATCACCAAATTTAAATAGAATAGAATTTTTAGAATTTCTTGAGACCACCCGGAGCTCTGTAGGACAAACCGTTCGCTACCTACGAGAACTTGAGGGTCGGACTTACGATAAATCAGAAACACGAGTGTGAATCGCGAAAGAGGCCTAATTTCCGTTCAAAGGTTAGCTTACCAAAATGCGATCGTTGTTCGTTCCTTCGAGTTGTACTCAGTGTGCGTACTTAGCAACCAGTAATCAAATTTCCCAATATTTAGGGGCAACCTCAACTCCCTGTTTCTTCGAACTAATGTGTGAAACGTTTATTTCTTCCAAATAAACTTTATAGTGAAGTAGGTATGAGTAGGTTGGTTTTTATTTCATTTAAATGATAAAAAAAATTAAAAAAATAAAAAAGAAGGTGTGTAATACCTATGGTGACAATGGCAAAGCTCTGTTCTTTGCGACGAGTGATCTATGTAGAAAAACAATAAACCTTAGTGTAATAATTTGCAGCATTTTCTCTGGCAATTATTGTTCGATTTTTTGATTCCAGCGGAAATCTTTCAGTTTTACAATCCCCCTAGGCCCATGCACTAATGAATTTCTAAATCCTTGAAAATTTCAAATTTAGCTAAAACTTTTTAAGTTTTTGTCCCTATAATTTAGGGAACTACTGACCCGGAACGAGGAACGAACGGCGACCGACTGACACCCAGAGAGCAGATCTAGAGTCCGAGAGAATGATTGAATTTAGGATGATCAATATTACAGCTATTGACTGTGCTCGTTGAGAGAATGTCCGATTTCGGATATTCAATTACAGTTTGTATTGTAATTACGTATCAAACATTGTTTCAACTCAACAGTTGTTATTTTTGAAGCACAAACGCGTACATAGGAATCAAAGAGATGCGCTTCATATCTGTCTATGGTCGGTAGGTGGGTTGGAGAGTCGAAATGCGTGGAAGCGACAAATACAAACGACAGCTTAAATATTTCCGATCTCCATTCCATACTGACTTCAAAAAGAATATAACAGGTTTTTTGGAATTATGCATTATAATTCTCGGTCTCTGCGTTGGATGCAAATACTCCGATCCATTTTGACGTTCGTTAAATTATATTTTCTATATAATTTGCATTTGCACGTTCATTAGAAGTAGATTTTAATTAGCAAGTTTCCAGGAAGGCTTAACCCTCCAGCACTCGCGCTGTACCTTGTTATACAGCAACCAAAACTGACAATAATATTGGCAGGGAAAATTGGGAATAAGTGAAAAATATCTCTTCGAAATGTTTCTAATTGCGAATTACAATTGTTTCGAAATCGAATTCTTTCATTGCCTATCTCTTGTTTGAAAAAGAAAACTTCCCGAAATATCAAAAGTAGATATGTGCTGTATAATTTGTGTTCTGACTCGCAACCGTAGTAACCACGATACAACAGGAAAGACTCGTAAGTTATTATACGTAGTAGGTAGGTAAATAATGGAAGAAATTAAGAACTTTTTAGTAGGAGTAAAATCTGGTGATATAATGTGTTATTACCAGATTATAGTAGGTATCATGATGGAAAACGGTGCAAATTACCTATTTCACAAAGGTTTTTTTTAGATCACTCGCCCTGAAAAGAACACAGCTTTGTCTGTCATTGTCACTCTGTCAACCAAAGGTAAAAACCTATACTACCTACTTACCTACTTTACAATCAAGTTTATTTGGAAGAAATAAACGCTTCTCACTCAATTCGAAGGTGGGTGCCTCCATTAGGAAATTTGAATACTGGTTGCTGAGGATGCAAAACTGAGTATAACTCAAAGAAACGAACCACAAACGCATTTTGGTCGGATAAAATTTGAACGGAAATTAGGCCTCTTTAGCGATTCACACTCGTGATTCTGATTTATCGTAAGTCCAACCTTTACGTCCTCATAGGGACCGAGCGGTTGGTCCGACAGAGCTCCGCGTGGTCTCATTCAATTCTATTTTAAATTAGTGAGAAAACAATAACTTTACATCAAGAGTGTTCGAGTTTGGGCGATTTGAAATGTGTTAATATTTTTCACCCCTTAGAAGTGAAATCAACCAAAAAACTTCCGATCACAACTAGACTCCAAATGGAGCTCATATACGGCCAAATTTTTATTCGATTTTCGGACTACACCAACCTAGAAACCTAAACCAACAAATTTTGAGGAGGTTACGCATTTTTTTCTTGGTCGACCCGTTATTTTTAATAATGAAACAAAATTCACATATCGCACATATCCTAGAATAGGGATACATCTTTTAATAGAAGCTGAGAACTGGGAGAGATGTTATGCTCAAGCTGCACTGGCAATCGAGGTATTAGACAAATGGTTTCGGACTAGTATGTTGACACTAAATGCTTCTAAAACAAAGTACTTAACGATTAGTCACGCTAATGATCGTGTACCTGAGGGTTACAAGCTAGTAATTCACACCTGTGTGAGTAGTGAAGTTTGCAATTGTACCAATATCGAACGTGTTGAATCTTATAAGTACTTGGGTGTAGTAATTGACAGTAGACTATCGTGGAAAGAACACATTGACTATATTTATCATAGGTTGAGGAAATTCATTTATATATTCTACTCAGTGCGATCTATTTTTCCAAGTGACAAACTAAAACTTATGTACACCGCTCTTTTTCAGTCACTCTTGCAATTTGGTATAATTGCTTGGGGTGGAACAAATGCATCAAATATGCAACGGTTATTTGTTTTACAAAAGGCAGTACTAAAACTATATCTTAAGAAACCGAGGCGATACCCGACAGAGCAGCTATTTCAATGTGCTAAGGTTTTCTCACTGCGTCAAATTTATGTGAAGGTAGCATTAATATTTTTCCATAAAAATTATAATATTCTGATTCCAGTGATGTCCGATAGCCAATATGGAACCAGATTTAGGCTAACGGGCCATGTGGTGAATATTCGTCCCCGTATTGCGCTTTATACCCGGAGTCCTTTGTACATTATCCTGACTCTTGTAAATAAAATAACAGTAGAGATGAGACTTCCAGGCAATTTCAGCAGGAATAGTTACAAGAAATTGGTCTTTTCTTGGATTATTAGGTATGGCCAGACAGACGTTATTGAGAGTCTGTTAACTAGTCAGTACCTACGTGATCAGATGAGTATTTCTTGATTTATTGTTGAGTAACAAATATTGATAAGGTTTCAGATTACTTTATTATTTGGTTTCTTACGTAGGTAGGTAGTTCTTATGACTCTTGGTGGCAGCACGGGCTTTGCCTATAGCCACCATTATATTGACTGTAAATTAATCAAGTTCCGCTATGTTATATTTTTTAATATGTCAATAAAATTTCATTTCATTTCATTTCATCTCGAAAAAGGTGATTTTTGGGAAATCGCCTTCAAAGTTTCCCTCTCGAACGAATAGTTCTATTTCCATAGCAACGTGTCTGACGTTGGTGATATTTGGGGAAATTGTTCCCGTACTAATGCTTCTACAGCTCATGGACCGAAATTATTCTTTTCGCTAGTGAGGAAGGAGTGGGGGGTAGTGGCGTCTCCTCCAGGCAAACATAGCAAACACTGTTTGCCTTGGTAAAAAAATTAAAAATGAATAAATTAATTTTTGTTTTATATCGTTTATAAAATTTAGGGACTAAAATAGGAGAATGGAATAAGTACGTATTTTGCCTTGAATACTAGCCCGCAACACACCAGAGAGTTGTAGAGATCGGCAACTACAATACGCGAACTTAGCACGGGTCCCGGCAATGCAAGGCAAACAGTTGAAAAAAAATAATTTTTGGGAGTGTTTTGGATGACAGGGGACGATCAGTGAGTAGGCGGGGGGTCAGCGCGGGGTCAAGTATTGCTAAACCCTCACTATAACAGCATCAGCCAAGGCAAACAATCGAGGAGCTGTTTAGTGGCCATGAAAGCACGTGAAATTAGAAGATGAGCTGGATACTAAGCCATGGGCTACGCTTCCATAGCAACCAGTAATCAAATTTCTTAATGAAGGAAAAATTTGAAAAACTCGATTATGACGCGAAAACTGGGCAAAGCTGTGTTCTTTGCTGGCGCTTGATCTGTACAGAAGAATAATAAACTTTTGTGTAATAATTTGCTACGTTTTACATTATTGTTTATCCCTCAAGACTGGTCAAGCTGTTTGCCTGACGAATATTCTCACCTGACGCCCCTGGTGGGAGGGGATATTTTCGTCGAATTTCTTCAATTTTCGGTGTTGTTCCCTTTTTTCATGGACAATATTAAATATTGTCCACGAAAAAAAGGAACAACACCAAAAATCAGTGACACCAAAAAAAGTGACATCTCTGAAATAAAGAAATTTTCTTTATTTCAGAGATGTTACTTTTTTTCATGGACGATTTTTATTTTTTCCCAAATGATTAATTGGTTTTAAATGAGAATAATCATAACTTGAGGTGTATAAAACGAAAATTTTTTAGATTGGGAGGTTTCGGAAAAATAAAACAGATTGAAAACGGAAGATATTTATAATTCTGTCTCCAAAAATATTCTTAAGTAAATAAAACAGCTTCTTAAAATCTATAATCAAAGATAACTAACGTGGGATTTCGAGTTCAAGCCCCCCCCCCCCTTCACACCATCCCTTCTTCAACGGTTTCAGTACAACCAGTACAACTTTCATCAGTAGTTTCGGTAGGGGTAGTCCGTAGGAGAAGATATTCAGGGTGAAACACACCAGTGGCACCACTAATTTGTTCTATGGTGTCAAAATTTATAGTTCATGAAAATACAAAAGAGGAAATATTATTTCCGCGTTTTAACACAAAATTTTCCCCCTAAACTACCGTTGAAAAGTCGCTGAATTGTAGATGTGTCTATCCTAAGAGAGAAAAGTTAAAAAACTGGTGAAAATATCGTAAAACTATACTGAAAAATTTAACAAAAACTGAACTTTGAAAAATCTTCAGATGGCGTGATTTTTTGCGTACACTTTTTTTGTAAAAAAAAAAATATATATTGTATGAGCTGAGAAAAAAAGAAAATTTAATGCTTTCTCCATTAGTATCATCAAATTTGAATTTGAGGATAATCTACGGGAGTTACGGCCATGTTTCCGTTAAAATTGAAAACACGAAAAAATTAAACAAAAAATGTTTAGATGGACATTTCAAAATGTTAAAGAGAAAAGTTGTTGCAATTGGTGTAGAATCAGTCCCTGAAGTTTGGATCATCTAGGACAGCCTATTCATGTGGGTTGTCGGTGGCTCAATAATACTACCGAGCATTTTTACACCAAGTATAAAAGCCCATGTTATTCTACGTAAACAAGAAGTTTCCTGCGTCATTTATTTACACGTATGTATCGAATTATGGTGAACTAAATAAAGCAAATAAAAACTACCATGGTACCTGCTTCCAGCTTCACACAAAAAAAGCCATTTGTTGATTGTTTCGCCATTTTTAGACGCCGGATTGCAATAATCTCCGATCCAAATTCATCAATCATCTCCCAAACATGAAGTTTATTGGTTCTCATCGACCTCAAAATTCCAATATTGTTAGTTATAAGCGGAGCTATGATTGTTTTAGGGTAAAATGTATATATTTTTTTCGGAAAAAAACTTGGGTTTTTCATTTAGTTTATTTACTATTATATAACTCGGTAGGTAATCCATCATCTTACAAAATTAATATTTTTATCAGTTCATCTCATCATTTTTTTCAAAGGATTCTGCTTTATTTCATCTGTTCATCTTCCTATATTTTCATTTTTTCAAAGGATTCTGCATTATTTTATCTGTTTATCTTCCTATATTTTCATTTTTCAAAAGGATTCTGCATTATTTTATCTGTTTATCTTCCTATCTTTTCATTTTTCAAAAGGATTCTGCATTATTTTATTTGTTCATCTTCCTTTATTTTCAATTTTTCAAAGGATTCTGCATTATTTTAATTGTTCATCTTCCTATATTTTCAATTTTTCAAAGGATTCTGCATTATTTTATTTGTTAATCTTCCTATATTTTCAAATTTTCAAAGGACTGCATTATTTTATTTGTTCATCATCATAATTATCTTTCAATTTTTTCAAAGGATTCTGCATTATCTTATCATTCTTAGATTCTGAATTATTTCGTAATGAATGAAGTAAGTAAAACCACGTACCTAATGGTATTTTATCCGTAACCGGAGACGATGCGAGGGTGAGAGACAACGCGAGAGGAAGCAAACACCAGTGCACGAAAGGGGACGGCACCCCCCAGGAGTCGCGGTCCTTCATATCACTGGCGCGGTGGCACGACTGAACTGGAGGCGGCTGGGGGCTGCCGGATCCGTGACGTCACGACGTCACGTGACTTCGGGAGTGGCTCCCGCCGCCCGCCTGACACCCTTTTCCGGGGAAAAACCGCGTTTTTTTCGTTTTCCCCTCTTTTCGCCGTACGAACGTTTTATACGGTGCAAATTACCGTATATGAACTGGTGAATAGGAGGGAGGCTGGCTGAACAGGTAACTGAGGCACACTCCACAGGTTTACAGAACTACTGCTGATGAGTGATTCAAACTCACTTCTCAGGGGGTGAAAAATAAGGGCTGTTGTTTTCAAAATGCCCTAGCTCAAAAACTCACGATACACAGGTATTGTTTTTTCACCAATTTAAAATAGTATTGAATTTTTAAAGATTTTTGATGCCACCCGGAGCTTTGCAAGACAAACCGTTCTCTCTCTACAAGTAGGGATGGCAACGATATATCGATATATTAAATATATCGATAGATTACGGTTGATATATCGATATGTTTACTTCGTTATAGAGAACCAATATTATCGGTCAATATCGATGTATTTACCGATAATATCGCGACTGGTTTTCAACGAGTGAAAATTAATATGAAAATGAATGGATGAGGAGACGCCTGTACCTGTGTAAGTAGTTTTATTCCAAATTTTGTAGTTAGGTGGACTTTAGTTTAAACATGATGTATATTAGTGGTTTACACCTACAGTGTCGCTCAGGACTCAATTATTTGACTTGAGCCAAAAAATAATGGATCCGCGTCTAGATTAAAACTAACTACTGTACGAAGTGAAGCAGGTTTTCACAATTATTTTCAATTTTAAATGACCATGCCTACAGTATACCCCAGTCAATTAATGAATCAAACATTGTAATGGCGAGGGTATTTACGATTTTTTATTTATATTGTTAGCACCCCTGAGGGTAGTTATCCCCAAAATTTGTAATCCCGAAAACTTTGAGTTACTGATATAGTGCTCTGAAACCATGAAAACTCTCGAACTTTTCAGGTTTCAAACTATGAACTTCTATAATTCATACTCAGTAAAACTTTTTGAGTAGGTTGAATACTCTTCAACCGGATTTTCCTAGATCTTCCGAAATGTCCAGCACCTATATTTGACTTTTTTTCCAAAATGATGTTGGTAACGTTTCAATTAAAGTGAATAAATTTTATTCACCTACCTACTTCGACAAGTTTTTCCAAGTATATCTTCTGATATGTCGATAAATGTCTTCCTAAAGGATGTTTGTATTGTTTTAAAACGATTAAATTCACCCACCTACTTCAACACGTTTTTCCAAGTAAATCTTCCGATATATCGAAACATCGATAAATTTTCTCTGATATATCGAAGGTATCGATATCTTATTGACGAAATATCATTCGATCAGTATATCGATACATTTCATACGATATGCCATCCCTATCTACAAGTACTTACGATAAATCAGAAACACGAGTGTGAATCACCAAAGAGGCCTAATCTGCGTTCAAATTTTATCTGACCAAAATACGATCGCCTTTTGTTTCTTCAAGTAGTACAAGTAGTACTGTACAAGTTTGTACAGTTTTGCTTCCTTAGCAACCAGTAATCCAATTTCCATATGAAGGAATCACAACTTCCTATTTCTCCGAATCGAGTGTGAAGCGTTTAGTTCTTCCTAATGAACTTGATTGTGAAGGTGTGAAGGCAGTATGGTGTGGTAGGTAGTAGGTAGCAATGGTTGGTAGGTGAAAAAAAGTGACAATGGCTAAGCTGTGGTCTTTGCAGACGAGTGATCAATACAGAAAAACAATAAACCTTTAGTAAATAATTTGCAGCGATTTTTAAATCGAATGAGACCACCAAGAGCTGTGTGGGACCCTTCCGCGCCTTATGAGAACTTAATTTACGATTTACGATAAATCAGAAACACGAGTGTGAATCGCAAAAGAAGCCTAATCTCCGTTCAATGTTTAGCTGGCCAAAATAGGATCGTTTTTCGTTTCTTCGAGTTGTATTCAGTTTTGGGTCATCAGCAACCAGTAATAAAATTTCTTAATGAAGGCACCCACAACTCCCTATTTCTTCGAATTGAGTGAGGGTCGTTCATTTCCTCAAAATCAACTTGACTGAGAAGTAGGTAGGTTATTCTTATAGTTGGTATATAGTGACAATGGCAGAGCGGTATTCTTTGCAGGTGAGTGATCCATACAGAAAAACAATAAGCCTTTGTGTAATAATTTGCACTGTTTTTCATCGTGTGATCTACCATAATATGATACCTAGGAATACAATTTAAATATATCACCAGCTATACAGGGTGTCCCCGAAAACGTCCCCCCCCCCTGCTAAAATCGTCCAGGTAGTGGTAAAATTTTTTTTTTTTAATCTTCATGATTTTTTCCAAGGATCTCAAATATGACCACGGTGCGCATTGCGCATGCGCGTAATCGTGCGCAACGTACACCAACTTCGTTTTTTCAAATGAGACCCCCACTTTTTATTGCAGATTCGGATTCTACGTGAAATTTCATGAACATTTCACCCCTCAACCGATTTATTTTATTGCGCGCAACCCGCTCAGTGCGCGCTCAAAGATGCGCAACCACAAGGTTGTGTCAAAATGTGCATGTACAAAGTACCTAAGTGTGACATATGACATTTTAATATTTTTTTACGCTGAATCACGTGGTGATGTTAGTTTCTTGATTTTACTGCATTTTTATCAAACTATGGACGAAAAATGAACTTTTTTAAAAGGAAAATTGCATTTTTTAAGGGCAAAACCACCCTTTCTATTTAAAAACTTTTTTCCAAGATAATCGAAAAAAGATTTTTAAGTAGACAGGACGGGTTTTTCACAAGAAATTACAAATAGAGAGTCCTTGTGAAATTACTAGTGAAGAGTCCAGTGTGATAAACAATCGTTTTGAAATGGATATGTCTTTTGGCTAGGGGTCAAGGAATTTTTTGCGGCAATTTTTTTTAATCACAAGAAATGCAACGCTGCAACCAGTAAACAAAATCATAGCTACATATCGGTAGCTATGAAGCAAGGTTCTCTAGAATACTGCAATACATTACGAGCGATCGGAGAGTTTATTTATTTATTTTTTTTTTAATGTCAAAACATAAATTTCAACATGTCCCACAATTTATTAACAAGGATGAAGTTAACGGTTGGGCATAGAAGATGCGTAATGAGTAAAAATGCAATTTTCCTTTTACAAAAGTTCATTTTTCGTCGATAATTTGATAAAAATGCAGTAAAATCAAGAAACTAACATCACCACGTGATTCAGCGTGAAAAAATACTAAAATATCATGTGTTACACACAACCTTGCGGTTGCGCATCTTTGAGCGCGCACTGAGCGGGTTGCGCGCAATATAAAAAACGCTGCAAATTATTACACAATGGTTTATTATTTTTCATTTTTCTATATAGATCACTCGTCTGCAAAGTCACCAACCATCCAACATGAAGAAAAACATCGACCGCATTTCGGTCAGCTAAAATTTAAACGGAGATTAGGCCTCTTTTGCGGCACACACTCGTGTTTCTGATTTATCGTACGTCAAAATTTTAAATTCTCGTAGAGAGCGAGCGGTCTGTCCTACAAAGCTCCGGGTGGTCTCAAAAAATTTTAAAAATTCTATAGAATCTTAAATTGAAGGAAAAACAATACCTTTATATCAAAATTTTTTGAGTTAGGGCGTTTTCAAAATTTCAAAATTCATTTTGGAACCCTTAGATGTAACCTGCATCAACCAAAATCTTCGGGGCACAACTAGACCCCAAATGGAGCCTACATACCAAATTTCATCAAAATCGGTCAATGCTAAGTGGCAAAAGTGCCGCGTACGGCGGACGGCGGACGGACGGCCAAATTTTTATTCGATTTTTGGATTCTACGTACCTTGAAACGTAAACCATCAAATTTTGAGGGGGTGTTAAATTTTTTTCTTCTCGGTCGATTCCAAAGGTTCATCAAGGCGGGAGTGGCTGGGGGCGGGAGGAGTCGGAGGGAGTGGGTGGAGGAGAGAGTCGGAGGAATCGTTTTTGCCTACTTTTAGTAGCCTTTTCAGCTAGTATGGCAATAACACATTATATCATCAAATTTTACTCCTGCTAAAGTTTGTAATGTCTCCCAGGACGTCTCCCAGATCGGGTTTTCCAATAATAGTATCTACCAACTACATTATCGATCAGTCAAGTTCATTTTGACAGAAATTGATTTAATTCTTGAAGGGAGCACAAGTGAGTCACATGACATTCCATCCTAACAATCGAAAAAGATAGCATTATTTGATCAGCTGAAATTTGGCTCACTTCCTTCAGCGATGTGCGATGTGCGATTCACACTCGTGTTTCAGACTAATCATTCGTCTATCACAGAGTAACTGACACGATTGATAACTTAATACCAATCAATAACTTTCAATTACCTTCTAAGGACCGGTGGGGGGATTTGGGTCCTCAACACGCTAGAGAACACGTGGGCACCTACCTGGCGCCCACGTGCTCTGATAAATTTCACAATTAACGTGCATTTAACTATTTTTGATCGTCTGGATGGTTTCGTTCGTTTCCAGAAATTAACACTATCTTAAATTGACAAAAAAACGTTAGTAGTGTCACAAAAAATAAATCAATGGTGTCACCACGGAGCCAGAACACCAGAAACCGTGCATTTCATGGGTTTTTGATTGTTTCACCTTGAATATGTATACTGAGATCTTCTATAGACTACCTACATAAACTAACATATTAGAGTTCAATGTTGCGACCTATTACCGTGAAATGTTCTATAAAACTTTTCTATAATAAACACGAAACTGAGATCCTTCATCCGGAATTTCGGATGGCTACTTGAGGAGGCTATCTTCTCCCCCACTCACCCATTCGGCGTTCGAATCCTGAGCCTCATGCTAAAACCTTGATTTTACTGTTTATACTGTTGGAAAGCTGAGATTTTGGGCAACTTTTTCTTGTAACGCCCACGGGTTTTCACCATTTCGTTTTAACACTTTACGCACCTTAGGCCCTCTGTGTTATGTCCATTTTTGGTTTATTATTTTCAATAATGAACCTTTGAAATCGACCTTGAAGAGAAAAAAAAGTTTAACCCCCCTCAAAATCGATCTCTCAATTATACCTTTTCTTATTCTTGTTAGCAAATTTTCGATGAAAAAAATGAGGCAATTGCAATAGAGTCATAATAGTCACTTTTTTTACTTTCTGACTTTTCACATTTTTGCTCCCGAGTTTACCAAAGTGGCTGAAACAAAGTTTTCACTTCTTAAAGTTGAAAAAAAAATCTCCAAAATCAAAATATCCACTCGCGTTTCACGTTTTACATCTTCCTGAACGATTTTGGTTCCGTGTCTGTCTGTCTGGCTGTCATGAAATCCTTGCCACAGCCATAACTTTTACAATTCTCATCTGATTTTGATGAAATTTTCAGAGATTGCGTGGGTTGGCGTGTAGATGGTCCCCTATGAAAATCATCACCACTGGACTGATAGTAGCTGCTGCGCATGCGCAAACGTGAATTCCTTGTAACAGCCATAACTTCTACATTTTCTATACGATTTCGATGAAATTCTCAGGAATTATGAGGATTAGGTTGTAGATGGTTCCCTATAAAACTCAAGGCCTCAGAATTGACAGTAGCCTCTGCGCATGAGCAAACGTAAAAATCCTTTTAACAGCCATAACTTACATTTTTTATCCGAATTTGATGACAATTTCTAGGATTACCTACGTAAAACCGTTCTAGCAGCCATAATTTATACTTTCTTATCTGTGTTTGACGAAATTTCCAGGGATTGTCAGGTTGTGATGAGGATGGTCCCCTATAAAAATCATGGCTCTCGGATTAATTGTAGCTTCAGCGCATGTGAAAATGAAAAAAAACGAGAAACAGCCATAATTTATACATTTTTCACCCGAATTTGATGACATTTTCAAGGATTGTGAAGGTAGGGATCAAGTTAGTCCTTTATGAAAATCATCGTCCTCTGGTCGATAGTTGCCTCTACGCATGCACTAACGTGAAAACCTTGAACCTGCCAATACTCTTAGTTTTATTAGATCATTCTAGAGATACAATAAAGAACCGTCATTTTGAGTCGACTCTTTCAGAAGAGTGAGTGAACCACGGGTCAATAAAAATGAACCGCGGCTCTTCTGATGTTTTGAGCTCAGTGTTGGTAGTGTTCGGTGAAGATCGGTTTTTCAAAAGTGCTAGTGAACTACAGATCAGTAAAAATTAATAAATAAATCGCAGTTCTTTAATCTTTGGATCTATTGAGAACCAGTAAAATAAATGAACGGCGGCTTTTGGTTGATTATTTTCAATAATGTCCCTTTGGAATCGACCAAGAAAAAAAATTTGTAACACCCTCTCTAAATTTGATGGTTTACGTTTCAAGGTACGTAGAATCCAAAAATCGAATAAAAATTTGGCCGTCCATCCGCCGTACGCGGCACTTTTGCCACTTAGCATTGACCGATTTTGATGAAATTTGGTATGTGGGTTCCATTTGGGGTCTAGTTGTGCCCCGAAGATTTTGGTTGATGTAGGTCACTACTAAGGGTTCCAAAATGAATTTTGAAATTTTGAAAACGCCCTAACTCAAAAAATTTCGATATAAAGGTATTGTTTTTCCCTCAATTTAAGATTCTATAGAATTTTTAGAATTTTTTTAGACCACGCGGAGCTCTGTAGGACAAACCGTTCGCTCCCTACGAGAATTTAAAATTTTGACGTACGATAAATCAGAAACACGAGTGTGAATCGCAAAAGAGGCCTAATCACCGTTCAAATTATAGCTGACCGAAATGCGATCGATGTTTTTCTTCATGTTGGATGGGCTTTGCAGACAAGTGATCAATATAGAAAAATAATAAACCATTGTGTAATAATTTGCAGCGTTTTTGTGATCCACTTTCTGATTCTTTCCGTGGTTTTTTCTCCCCGTTTGGGTTTTACATCATGATTTTTTGTGAGGAGCTTTCTGATACAAGCTCAAAAGGCAAGCAAAAGCACATCATTATCTATTCTTACCATCATTATTAATATTGAATCTTACATATTGGTTCGTTTATTCTCTTTCACATTGGTTACCTTAATTTAGTTAGTTGGACAGCATAATATAACATCAAATTAATGTTTCTTACATTATGAAAATGTTATAGTAATTTTTTTTTGTGGTCAAGTCATTGGAGGCATAAAAATTCCGACTTCATTTATTAATTAATAAATGTTTAAAAAAAACTATATTTTTATTTCTTACTCCTTCATTGATTTAATCGTGTTCATTTATTGTTTTTCTTTGGTTTTTAAAGGATTTATTGAACACATTAATTGAACAACTGCGCCTTTTGGGTTATTATTTTCAATTATGAACCATTGGAATCGGGCAACAGATAAATTATTCCCTCACGCCCTCAAAATTTGATGGTTTACAATTCAAGGTAATTTAGAATCCAATAATCGAATAAATATTTCTGGCCAGAAATAAAATATACCGTTGTGTAATAATTTGCAGCGTTTTTCGTTGCATGTTCGCCTCTACAATATATGAATCGCTGAGTGTAGAAACGGGACAAGTCCCTGAAACCTAATTTCACAGGAGACGTAAAAAACTACCTACACACAGAAGAAATGAATTAAAAAATCTGGGATATCCGCAGGGAGTCCTGTGGAAAATTTACCAGATTTTTTAATTCATTTCTTCTGTGTGTAGGTAGTTTTTTACGTCTCCTGTAAAATTAGGTTTCAGAGACTTGTCCCGTTTCCACACTTAGCGTACCTATACGAGCGCAAAAGAGCCTCTGAGCCGTTTTGCCCATCTCTTGATCATTCCAGTAGGATAAAAATTCTGGTTTTCGAGAAGGAAGATACCTACCTAATTACTGACTACTAACAATAACATAATCCTGTGGCTGGAAACTAATCGCCCAAGATCAAAATGAATTGATGTTATTATAATATTAATTTCCTACTAAACTAAAAAACCTATTTGAGCACCTTCAATCTGAAACACTACTAGGATGCAACGCTTTACAATGTTGCGGGTTGCCTACACAAGAACATCCATGAATTTAAAAAGTGATTTTTCCATGGTATTTTCCACTTCCATGAATATCCCTGCATCCATCGTTGTGTAAAAGATGCTAGAAACATGGATGGTAGAAAACTAATTGTATTCCATGTTTTCCTAGTGCTTGGGCCTTCAGAAGAAACCTATCCTAGTTTTCCTGTGTACCATGGGTTTTTCTGGTTTTCTACTGCCTTTTACTCCATAGTGACTGAGGAAATTGTGTTGGTATTTAAATTACTATAATTCCAGGCATTTTAGTGAGGGCTCTAGAAAATACTAGTTATTATTTATAGACACAAAAATACCTAGTATCAGAACATTGTGGAGAAAGAAGAGTATAAATGGACAGAAATGGCAACACTGATCAGGCTCAAGAATGCTTTATATTATCCATGCGCTTCGCTGTTCCCTCAACTCCGCCATATTGAGTTGAGAAGCCTCCGCGTTCGCCTGTCTCTCCGTAGTTCGTTGCCTGGTAAACTACATTGATAGTTTTTGAAAGAGTTTCGTTGTTTCTCACTATTAAGGTCACATTTCCATTG
The DNA here is from genome assembly GCA_009739505.2 of Apolygus lucorum. Lineage (NCBI taxonomy): Eukaryota > Metazoa > Arthropoda > Insecta > Hemiptera > Miridae > Apolygus > Apolygus lucorum. Next base: position 15,176,050 of record CM019171.2, read on the forward strand.
AGTATTTTGATTATTTACTGTTCTTGTGTCTCGTTGCGCGTGCAAACCCGTCGTTTTTGATCTTACAAGAGCCAAACCGCCCTCAACTATGACTACCTTCAAAATCGGTGACTTGGTGTGGGCCAAGATGAAGGGCTTTCCCAAATGGCCCGGCGTCGTCGCTGAGCCCACCAGAGAACTGAAGATGACCAAGAAAGCCAACAGTTTCTGCATATTTTTCTTCGGCACCAACAACTTTGGTAATTATGATCAAGTAATATCTTTGTTTGTACCGGGGATCGATGTTCCGGGTAGGTAAGCAGGCTGCATTTCCTTTCCAAGTTCGACTTGCCTACTTGATCCTTTGTTTCTCATACAATAGACTTTATTATTGAGCCCAAATTAGGTAGCTACGTTATGGCAGTTTGATATTTTTCTATTGCGGATAGGATGTTCGTACTTTCATTGGTTGTGTCAGAAAAATGAACACTCCGTTCCCATGGATGGCGTCATCATCTAGAACGCATCTTTCCCGCGATAATACTCGCGTTTTCTGACTGACAATTCTTCTCCCTCAGAGGCAGGTTTGGTATACAGGGTTCTCAATTCAATCATTGAGCTCAGACCGACCGAAAATGATTGATTTTGTTCATCAATACCAATAGTTATCGCTGTTATTCGGTGTTTCGTCGAAGATTGGAATGACATGTGTTTTTATCGATAGAAGTGCACACAAACATAATTGTAGTTCATTCGAAACCATCTGAGGCTTCACACTACTTTCCTCACTCGCAAGGACCCTAAATAAGCTATTCTTCTGATTGAATTAGAAATTGATTTGGTGGCGGGAAGAACATTGGTAGCACGTAGTTATTGGTGAGTTTTCAGGAATGCGAAAGAACCAGTTGGCGGTTCTTTTAGAACCTACTGTGCAATGTACTCGGTCAGTTCGAGGAGAGGAAGAATACGGACTACTAAAAATGTTAAAACATACCCTGTACATACAGTGTGTTGGTATGGTGGTTTTGGTCCACTTTCCGTGCGGACCTAAAAAACTGGTTTTCGCCTGTGGCGGGAGACCTTTTTGTCGGGAATTCGGTAGTGCAAACCCGCAAATCTTAAAGATAACAGAATCCCCAGAAGTGAAAACGGGGCACTCTCGTGGCGACAAGAGGACCTACTGAGCACGAGAAAAATCCGAAAGAGGTTCTTAAGTCATCCACTAGGTAGCAGAACGATGAACAGCTCAGAGATATGCTTAGAGCTGTGATGGAGTTTTAAACATTTCAAACTAGGAATTTTAACGATTCGTGCCATGTGCCACACCCACGAGGCTGACTAATCTCATATAGCTAATATTTCGATTTTCTTATTCATAGCTTTAATGATTTCTTTGAAAATTCGCTCATTAACTCTTAACACGAAAACCGTCCGAAATAAGTTTAAAAATTGTAAAGTTGAGAATTGGTTTCAGAATCGATTTCCCGCAGTGCTATATCGTGCCAAATCAGTGACGACCTCAGACCATCATCCTAGTACTATCACTAGTATATTAACTGGGTAACATACGAGTCCATCAGTGGTTGTCGACCAGATTATACACACGTATATTATATTATGTTATTATGTCTGCTCCATGGAGAACTCATCTTTTGGGAAGCTAAGTTGCTCTCGAGTTTTTGTGTTTCATGAGTATCTCTTCTAACGTCTGACATTGCTGTCCGTTCACGGGATATTTGAGTTTGAGGGACAGCCAGAAGTCATAGGAAGCCAGGACATTGAATGAAGTGGACTGGAGGAGGGTTGTCTTGATGTTTTTGGCGAGAAAAACGCAAGTGAGGATCGCGTTGTGGAGGAAAAACCACTCCAGTTGCCCCTTATGCCGAATCTTTTTGTGCAGATTTCTCAGGGTTTCAAGGTATCGAAATCGATTAATTTGTTTCTCTTTTTGGGAGGAATTCTAGGTGAATAACGCCCTTTTAATCATAGATGTGATAGAGCAACAGTTGCTCTGACACCTGATTGGTGATTTTATGGAACAGTTCCTTCGTTCCCCCAAATCACAACTCTGGGATTGCTCCCCAGTCTCATCCCAGACATCGATCTGTAAGTACCTACTTTTAGACAAGATCACTTCCCTTACCCTCGTGGTTCAAATCCGAAGATCTAATAGGTAAACTCTATTGACATTTCTCCCCCCCCCCCTCATATAATATATAGATATATTATATCTATTTATCTTTCCTAATTAAATTTGTATCTTTCATTCATCATCCCTAGTCCTAGGTTGATGTTCACCAAGGAATATGTATTCTAACGAAACGTATAGTTCGCTAGGGGTAGAATACAGCAACGATTAAATTATCCTCATTAATTAAACAGATTCTCCAGATCCCCTAGAACAATACTGTTTCAAAGAAAATATTGAGCATGACTTTGATATTCGATCTTAACTGGCGCACGTTTTTGAGCCTAGGAGAGGTCTTCTACTTCTACTGGGACAACTGCCTCTTGTTTTCACGTCGTAGCCTTGAACTCATAACGGCACCTGTGATGCTGGTGTCCATGAAGTTTTGATGTTGGCCAATTCCAAGAGTTCCTGATAAACCTCCAAGCGTTGTGCCTTTTGTTTCTCTGTCGTTAGTGGTGAAACGAACTTGGCTGCATTAGTTTTCATTTTCAGTTTCTTGGTCAAAATCTCCTGACACCACCAAATGCGTTGTACACTCTCCTGCCTTCGAGTGAATGAGGAATTTCACTGATTTCTGTTTGCATTTTTCCTGAATAGTTAATGGTGTGGGATAGATGAAAATCGGGCTGATTTCGGAAAATAAGTCTCCTGTTATTTTTGGGAGACAATCAAAATTTTTAATTTCAAAACTAACCGGGAAAACAGACGTGCAGCGGGAACGCTCGCTGATTGGGCTGTTCGGATCGCCGTCTCCTCCCAGTGTTGCCCGTTGAGACGACGAAATCGTGTTTTCTAAGAGAAAAGTTATCAAACAAAAACAGAGGAAACCTAATTTTTCCCATCTCGATTTTTCTATTTTTTTCTTCAGTTTTTCGATTTCGAACTTTACTGTTTCATGAAATTTTGCATCTGGGGACTATGGATTTCTTGATCTCAGCGCTTCAAGCGGCCATAAATGAACTATTCCAGCATGACGTCATTTTCCCGCTTTTTTTAAACATTCGTATTCTCTACACTGTTTTGTTTATTCGTAAATTAGGAAGTTCGGGCTGAAAGTTTGCCATAGGAGGTTTTTCGAGGTGCTGAATCCGATTTTGGGGTCAAAAATAGGAAATTCCCACATGGTGAAATTCCTCATTCACTTCGACAACTAGGGATTCTGAGGTTGAAGGTCTTCCCAAACGAGGATAATCTTGAGTCGATGTTCCGCCTTCCATGAACCTCTAGAACCACTCTTGTCTCTGTAAACAACTCATCCCGTCGTTTCCGTAACTTCTCTGAAACATTTCAAATGTTTCTGTGGACGATTTGTCCAGTTTCACACAAACACACTGCTGCTCCTTGGCACTCATGTGCAAACAAACTTCGCTGACAAACTCGAAAAAGAGGATTCGCAAGAACAGCTATAAATCCAATTTGGTGGATGAGAAATACATTTAAAGGAAGGTTACTAACTCATGAAGGTTCACCCTAAAAAATTAGTGCCAAATAAACCTTTCACATTGATACGAAGGCGCGCAGTTCAAAAAGTCCTGGAACTTTTTTATCAGACTTAGGATTTTGGATGTAGATTTTGTTCAGTTTCTGCCAGATATAAATATACCCTTTTTCAACATCCAATTACCTCTTTAGTCATTCTCAATTGCAAGAAACTCCAGGATCATGTTGCCTTATGTCTCCAAAATACATGTCGACCTGTGTAAATTGTGCATTTTTGTTGACTGGAAGAAATCTGCACCTTGAAAATTTCTAAATTTGTAGTTCAGTATCTCACTCAACAATTTCCTGATTTATATTCTGATTATTTTATTGTATCACTAGTATTACCTTGAAATCTACCACTGATAGGTGAAGTTAGGATGGAGGTTCATGTATGTGTTGTGGAAATGTACAAGGTCTATAAATTAAGTAATGACACTTTTTTTTAATTTTTTCATTTTGTTCAAATAAAATGACAATTTACATTCTTAAAAGCCTTCCTCTTGGAGACACACAGCGCTGAAGACGGCTTTTCCACTTTTCGTAGCAGTGCTCGGTTACAGCCGTTTTTTTTCGGCAGGCAGGCGAGAAAATCCCAAGATCCATAGGTGGAGTTGGATCTCGTAAGATACCTGGAAGGATCCGCATCTTCCGGTTATGTGGGATTCAAACCCACTAAAAAAAAAAACCTCCTTTTCTCCCATGTTGGAACTCAGCCCGGAACCGTTTAACACATTACTGCGGGCTGAGTCCTGGGGCGTTTAATCAGTCCTGGGTGAGGGGACGGACCAGATGCTTCCCTCGTTCTAATAGTATCTTCCTTGTCAGGATGCTTTCTGTGTACTCTGCCACAGCAGTCCTCCTTTCACCTTCCAGCGTCTTGCTGACATCTGCCTCTGGTGTTGAACTCTGGGGAGCTAACTCCAGGTCTGCCATCCGCTGGATCAACGGTTATTGCCGTTTGAATGTTTTCGACTGTTCCAAGATGGGTTCTCTTGAGATGATTTTTCAATCTCGGGATTAGAAAAAAGCCGCAAGGTTTTCAGGCGATTAAGGAGGCTGAGGAGCAGCAGGAATGTTTCTACTAGCCAAAATCTCGTTTGTTGAAATTGCTGTGACAAGGAGCATTATTGTGATGCAACACTCAGTTGTTCTTAATGTTGGTCTCACACGAGTGCCCCTTTTTCGAAGGATGCTGATTGACCGTTTGGCCTTGAGGTATCAACTCTTTGTGGACAATTCAGGGATTTGGGGGGGGGGGGGGGAGTGCATGCATTTATCTTTGACATGCTCAATAGTGCTCTTTTTGAGCCTTGGAGAGATTGAATTGTACATCTCCTATGTTCTGGCGCTTGGGTTTTGGTCAGCAAAAACATTCCTGTGGCTCCTCTGCCTCTTCATTCGCCTATTTATTCTCGACTCGTTTTGGGACTCCGTAAACCATTCAGAAGACTGTAACTGACTGACTGGAGGCCTCGGAGTGCTATCCGGGGTTTCTTCCTTTTGCTATGAAGAGTGGAAGAGCTAGGGATGGCGGAAATGATCGATTCTTTTAAAGAAAACTATCGATATTTTGGATTGTTTTTTTCTCCTGAAGAATCGGAGAATCGGTCCAATTCTTTTCAACAGATGGTTGTGGAAAATTAATTATCATCAATAATCATCACAAGGAGGGAAAATACACGAAGATCATTGCTCGTAACAACCTAATGACCATAAAATGAGAAACACCACCACCTATGGAATGATGGAACTTATAATTCATGACGTCATATAATTATCCCCATTTATATATGGCACTCAAATTGTCATGAAAAAACATCAATATAAGAGATACTGGTAGTTATTTGAAACTTGATGAAATTCAAGTAAACTTTTCTATAGATTGGCATAAAACTTAGCTCTAGCTTTTGGTAATTACTTAAGTCTTGACTTTTGCTTAAAAGAAAGAAAGAATAATAATAAGAAGAAGATTCTTCTTTTCCTTAGAAGAATCTGACATTCCTAGGAAGAACCACCTCCAGCGCTGTATGGCTTCACGAGAGTGGGGCATATTTAGAAAGTGACAATATAAAATTGAATTCTATCTTAATAAAAAATTACTTGATATTCTCAACAAGTAATGGTTTTTCTCAATTGATCTCATTGCTTAATTTACAGACCTTGTAGACCCCGATTTGGAATCCTCGTCGTGCGTCTTGTTTTGAAAATCTGTACATTTTCGTGTTCTCAGCCTGGTTGGAGCCCAAATGCCTGGAAGCCTACTGCGAACCCACGGACTCCAAGAAGAAGAGCGGAGCGTTCAAAGATGCTTTGGCCGCCATCGAGCACTACAAGCTGACCGGAGAAGGCGGCCCTTCCACAGAAGGCGAGACGACGGATCCCTTTGATCAGCTCATTCGCCCATCCGCTTCGGTGCCGAACATCCAGTCTGATAAAAAGGTAGGACAAAACCTCAGTTTGCTACTCCCAATGCATTCCAACGAGATGATTGCAATCTGGACGAATCTATAATGGTTTCTGGCTAAGCATAAAATTATGCTAATAAGGCGAAATCTTTTCTCACTTGATAGGACAAATTCCTTGGTTTCGTTTTTTGTGACCAAGTTTACACTGTAGCAATCTCAACTTTTCTTACCCTTCAACGAGTTTTATATAGACAGTCGTGATCGCAGTGAACCAACCCTATAAGTACGCATCAACCTATTATAATTTTTATGTCTTCTGCACCTGAGTCCATAAGTATCAGGGATTATTTGGATTCCATGTTTTTTTATCGATCATTTTTAATACTCATGACCTCAGGTCTTGTATACAACCGTGAAGCACACGTCAAAAATGATGAACAGAAATGATTGACCACAAATTTTGGAGAATAATGTGTCAAAAATCGTTCTGTGTGTGGCACATAGCTTCCTCGCATCCATAACACGATTGTATAGATGATCCGATGCATTGTAGCTAATCTTGAAACATCTATCTCCAAGTAACTTGCACTACCCTCATAGGGGACCATCTACACGTCAACCCGCGCCATCTCTGAAAATGGGGAGGAAAATGTAGAAGTTACCGCTCTTTTTCGTTGCGCAGATGTTACTATCAGTGCGGGAATTTTCATAGGGGACCATCTGCTCGCCAATATGAAGTATCCGTGAAATTTTCATCAAATTCGGATGAAGGATGTGGAAGTTATGGTTGTTTCAAGGATGGCTGTTGCTATCCGGTGATGATGATTTTCATTGGGGTCCATCAACCCGCAGAATATCTGGAAATTTGATCGAAATCGGGGGGCGGGGGGGGCAGGTACGTTTAAAATTTTATTCCTAGTACCGAATATTCTTCCTAACCGAATAATCACTAACGCCCTAGCCAATAGGAAGCAATAGTAGACAAACGAAAGCTGACACAAAATTTACCTTCTACAGTAAAGATATCTCGATTTTCACCAAAAAACGACCCCCCCCCCCCCCCCCCCCCGCCAACCAGTTGTTTAGGTGAAACGGAAATTTTGATTTTGGAGAATTTTTTTTCAACCTTGATGCGTGAAAACATTGCTTCCGCTACCTTGGTAGGCTCGGAAGCAAAAATATATTTCTTGTCCTAAGAATATATTTTAGTACAGAGGTAAAGCTGGCCCCAAATCGGTCCAATTACTGGCAAGGTCCGATTGCTGCCGATCGAATACAGCTCCCTTGAGATGGATTGCAGGCCTGTACTTCACAGACATCTCGCCCTCGTCTATTTTCGTTGAGGGGTCGCATTCGGTCACATCTGCCGATTTATGGGCCCGATTGCTAGCTATTTTTTGTCTGAAACCACGTTCGCATTGTAGATTCCAAACCGGTAATTGGTAATCGTTCGAATCATCAATTTCCATTTGATCTTTTTTTTAATGAATGATGTCATGAATGAATAAGGGCATGAATGCGTCAAATTAACAAAATAATAATATGTCGGTAAAATATAGGTAACTGTAGTTGTAAATTATAAATCATGATTGAAAATAGGAAGTGTTTTATCGTTTACAATTCAGCCAGATCAAAAAATGAGAAAAAAACAAAACAGTAAGGGCCCGCTGGCCTATGCGGCCGGGCCCGGACCCACCCAACATGGCGGCTCCCGGGGCCGCCTCCCATCATTAGCGTCAGTCTGTCTCCTATCTGTTGATTTTTAAAGTGGACAACAATATATTAATAATAGGAGACTTTTACTCACATTTAACTATTTTTGTCGACCAGATCAAGACGGCTTCAGCCAAGAAGCGAAGAATTTCCAAAGATGACAGCCAGCCAGCTAGCTCCGACGATGACGCTTCTTCAGAAGATGGGGCTCCACGTTCTGGCAAAGCGATTAAACTGAAAGGTAAGATACCTTCACCCTGCACAAGATTCATAATCGCAGCCCGTCTCTTTGAGATGTTATGAAACAACCATCAGGACCAGATAGAATAAAACTTCTTTGAGCTTGTAAAAAATACCGCGTGTTTGCAGGTTCGAAAAAATCGTCGGACATCACACCCAAAGGACGCCCTCCTCGCTCTTCTAACGCCTCCTCTCTCATTAAAAGGAAGAAGAAGGCAGAAAACTATGCTGCTGATACGACTACTGGAGAAGCCACAACTTCCAGGTTTGTTGAATGAATATCAGATATTTATTGCTGCTATTCTACCATCGACAACACCAAATAAATATCAAGTTTGATTCAATATCTTGCCTTGGCGTTCAACCTCTTTGTATGATGGTGCATCTTAATTTCTCTCCAGGAAAAGCCTCTTGGACAGGCCTGTCCTCCCTCGTGCTGAAACTCCTCCTTTGGACCTCCACACGATTTCTCACACTCTTCTCAGCAAATCTGTCGTCCCGTCGGACAAGACCTTCGGCTTCATCGGCCTTGGTATCATGGGAAGTGGTAAGTTGGAGACTGTTCAAGCTATCTAACTGACTCTTATGCTGCTTTTATGCTTATAAATTTAGTACTGACGTGTTTAATAGTTTTGTACATTTTAAGAGAGAGATTCTGAGCAGAATAAAGGAATCTGCACTGTAGAGAGCCTTCTTTTTCTTTTTAATTTAAAAAAAAAATTGTTTGTGAAATTAAATTGATTTACGAGTACATGTAGTTAGTAGTCGACTTTGTGGTCTTACAGACTGAAACCAGCTCCACCAGCCGCCACAAGTTCTTGTGAACTTATTTGGTTGGTGGACAGAAAAAAATTGTTTATTTACTCGCTGTTTTATATGCCATTTTGTATTGTATTTTCTTTCTGTTGATAATATATTATTCTATTCTATTCTATTCTTATATCCATAATTTCTTGAACCACGGTTTTGTTTCCCTAGGAATCGTCAAGAACCTCTTGAATTCCGGACATGAGGTCCACGTGTGGGACAGGAGCCCTGAAAAGAGCCAGGAGTTTGCCAGGATTGGAGCCAAGCTACAGATGACTCCTTCTGATGTAGTTGGCAGTGCTGACATCACTTTTTCCTGCGTCTCAGACCCGACGGCAGCCAAGGAGCTAGTTTTTGGTAATTGTGGAGTTCTACGAGAAATGAACGTCAGTAAGGCTTTCGTTGAGATGTCCGGTAAGTCATTTCGATTTATGGCAAATTAATGAAGGTAGATTACAGGTGGACTGTTGTGTTCAGCTACCTCTTCGCATTTCTTTCCATTCAATTCCTTGGCTCAGTGGTAGCGAACCCGATTCAGGATTTGTAGTGTAGTCGGAATGTCTGGAGATCGATCCCCAGTCGAGGAAAGTTAATTTTTAATTACAATTATTGTTGTCATAAAAATAGCTTTCTCAAGACGCGAGTTGAGCTGCTGCAGATTTGGACGAACTGTTGAGTTCAACAGATGTAGTTGAACTGGAGTTCAACAGATCTCCCGCCCTGTTCAAGAAGAAATGAAAACGAACTTCTGAGCTCGTCAAAAATAGAGCGTTCTCATGGGTTGTAAAACCACCCTATGCCCCCTGACTAGGTTCCGGAGTAGCTTAGATTTCCTTAAAAAAATTTAGCCTGAAAAAAAAATTAATTTTTAAATTTTTTTAAAATTATTCATGTTTTAATTTTGAGCAATTAGATATTTATAGATTTATTATAGTTCATCGTTCCGAATACGGAACCCTAAGATAATTGAGGTCAAAGTTGGCCATCTCATGGCTGCGCTCCTGCTGTACACCAAAACTTATAAACTTTGATAGGTAACTTGGAAACTGTCAAAACACCAGCAATAAACAAACGGTAACATTGAAAACCCCTTACCTTATCCCTCTTCTATTTGTTCTTATATAGCCAAGTTAGAACGAGGGGGGGGGGGTGTTGGTTCGAGCCACCAATCTCGAAAATCGTTCTTTTTCAGAAAAACGCGGTTTTCTCGAAACAACATTTTCTGATGCTTACGTATACTTTCTGCGGTAACCGATTTTGATTCTTTTTTTTAGTGTTGTTCGTACGTTGCTAATACGTCGATAGACGAGGGGGTTTTGGATAATTTTGATTTGGGGAGTTTGTGGTTAAAAATATTACCTACCAAAAACCCGGTTTTCTATTTTTTTGAGAAAAAATGATGAAACTATTGAGAATAATAACAAAAATAAAAGAGTAATAATAAAAAAAATTGAATTCGGACTAGTACTTACCGAGAAAAGTGCACGAAAAGAGGTGAAAACTTTAGGCATTTATATCGAAGTACTTAAATGATCATTTATGGGTTTTTTTTTAAATATAATTTTGTTCATCAAGATCTAAACTGTCGGCTTATGGACCATTATCAATTTTTTACTAAGATTTACGCTGTTTTTCGGGCTGACTCCCCTTAACGGGGTAAAGATGTAGTGATCAACTTTTTTTTTCTTTTTTTTTAATAAACTCCCCTGAAAGACGCGGGGGAAAATAAATAAAAATAAATAAATAAATCAAATATAATGGGGAGGACGCCCAGGACTCACCCGTTGCCGGTCCTAGGGATATGGGAAGATGAGGAAGGTGGGGGTGGGAGAGAAGGATGAAGGGAAGTGACTCTATAAAACGACCACCAGTTCAAATATGAGCCGAGCTGGACACGGGTGGTGATACCACGGAGTACGCCTACTGAGATGCGCAACTCCGTGGCACTCTTCCCGCGCCATGACAAGGTTGCAGCCATCACCCTGATGTTGTTGGGTGCCACTCCTTTTAGCTCCGTCACTGCTTGCCGTAAATCATCTCTATCATACTTTCTTATCTTAGCCCGCCAGGTCTGCTCCGTGTCCAAGCTGCCATTGACAACTTGGACATCCAGGATAATGCAAGACTGGTCGGGCTTGACAGCAACAATGTTGGGCTTCTTACCCTGTCACTTGGCATGTGATGAAATCTCTCCCTCTCAACGTCCCAGCCGCTAGATGACAAAGCACCTGCTATCTGCTTGGCGACCGCATCAAGACGTAGGATGCGGCCCCCATGAGTCCGAGGACACTGCTGCACTTCATGATACAGATGTTCATTTCTACTCCGACAGGCACGGCAAAGGGGTTGGGTTGTCCCACGACTACCTCTCGAACACCTCACTGCAGTTGGCAAAGAAGCCACGGGGATGGCGTGTTAGTGTCGGTAGTCGCGGGCCCCAATGCCCTCCGAAGCCCAATCAACCCATTGGGAAGAGATTAGGCTTTCGGAGCACTGTCGGAGTTCTTTACCATCTACTGACTCATGCAGCGCAGCAGCAAACTCAGCAGACGAACTGGGTCAACTTCGCATTTCTGTTCATTCACTTCCTTAGCGTAGTGGCCCGAATCAGGATTTGTAGTGTAGTCGGAAAGTCTGGAGATTGAAGGACCTAGGGTTCCACAGTGGATGTTCACCCTCGTCAAGATGTAGTCATTCAGATTCAGGGTTACTACACTTTGAAAACTCATGGGGTGAAAAACCCAGAAATTATTGATATTTTGCTGACTTGAATGCAGCTTGCGTGATTTGGTTGATATCTTACATCAGGAGCACCCTCTTTCTGTTGAAAAATTCTGTTTGAGAATGAAATTATCGGTAGTGTAAAGCCTACCTAATATTAGTGCCCCTATTTGTCACACAACCGGCATTTTTGTAATAAGTATCCTTCGATAGGTATTGATCCGGACACATCGACGACCATCTGTGGAGCTATCAACGAATCTGGCGGACGTTACCTCGAAGCCATGCTGGTTGGCTCCAAAGCTGAAGCTGATGAAGGTAAGGTTTTCTTAAGTTCTAATCTATTCTTTTTTATTCTATCGTGCTCCTAAGCTGGCAGCAAAGTCAAGCAACTTCTCCTTTGGTGGGGGAAAAAAATTGGTCCATTTTTTGACCAGTTCATCCACTCTCAAACTGCGTGTGTATGTGGAGCAGGTGTTTAATGTTTTAAAATCAATCTATGACCATTACAGGCCTCTGAGCCACCAACAAGTCTCTTGTGATGCTCAGATCTACATCCATATGTAATTCATCTTTGAGAATAGAGAAGTTATTAATTTGCTGTTGACCCAACTATTTGCAGCAACATTAACCATCTTTGTCAAATTATGTTGGAAACATATTTATGTAATTTGTAAGTGTACGGTTCGTCGGCCTAGGAGGGTAAATGGCAAATGTTACGAATTGGAGCATTTGGGAAATCGCTGGTATGTTGACTTGAAACCCCCTTCGTTTTAAAAATCTAGCTATAGTTTTTTTCTTTTTTTTTAAGACTACTGGTTTTGGTATATTTCATGGTGGAACAAAAGAGCTTGATAAACTTACAGTGCCTCAGTGCTGGTTGGCGTTTGGTGCGGAGTAGGCAAAGTAGTGCAAAAGGAAGTGGTGTTAAGGATCTTTCCAAGCTTTAAATACTTCCCTGAATATTTTCTTATCTCATCAGCGACTTACTCGAAATTGTTGATAAGATTTGTCAGATGAGCGTAACCGATTTTCTTCTGACAAGATAACTATAATGAGTTCTTCTCGTCTTCAGGGTGTTTGTTGTGTTAAAGGATTGTGTGATTATTGTGATGGTGTAGTCTAGACTTGTACATCACCTTTGTTGTTTTGCCCTGATTTGGAACATGCTCCCGCTTCCTTGTCACTAATTGCGTTTTCCCCTAAGTGTTGAAGAAGTGCGTGAACTCATTTACTGCCTAAAATGTAACATTCGCTAATTTTTCTCCCGGCTGACGACTTTATTTTATTAGAGTTTTTGCACGCCACTAACAGGGCCCAGGGAACCTATTCACAAAGCTTGAACAACAGGGGGCGACGATGAAAGGGTTCTCCAGACAGTCATCCGTTCCCAAGGGCCCCATTCACGTGTATGTCCGGAGTCGCCGCCGCGTCCCTCCAGGTACTCCCAAAGCCACTGCAGTAGTCCATTCACCTGGCTACCAAAACTACCTGACTCCGCCGAATGGCGGACCTGCTACCAACCACCGCTTGCTCAGTTCCTTCTCTGAGTTTCACCAAGATGGTTGAAGAACAGGAATGCGCCGCTATCATAGCACTGCTCCTAGCTGAAGAAGAAGAGGCGAGAAAGAAAAACAAGAAAAGGTTTTGGACGAATCATCGTCATCAGTACCGTCTTCACAGTCCAATTCTATGTTATAGAAACATTCTGTCGGGGGCTACGTGGTCAATTAGGAAGAGCAGAAGGTCGTAGTACCACAGTTTTGGTTTGTAGCTGTCCTCTTCGCCGTTCCCAGACTTCTCACTCGCCTTCACTTTCTTCAGGTCTTTATTGAAAGAGCCTTTGATGGATCGAACTTTTTTTTCACCCATTCCCTGTCAACGCTGGGAAATTTGTTGTTGCAACATTTTCTGTAGCGCGTCCCACGATCTGCTTCTTTCAATATTATTAGAATACTCAGCAGATCTCACTTTCCACAGGATGCAACCTATACACTTCGATGAACTCTGCAAGGAAGTCAGGAGCGAAAAATCCCTTATCTGCATCCATATTTTTGTATAGATTTGAATAAAAGGAAAAATGACTCAAGTTCACGGACCGTGTTCAAAAGATGACTAGAAGTGAGGAAAACGGTAGGGCTACATACTGTACCTACTGGTGAGGGTGCGACCGGGCGTCGGCCTCACTTCAACCATTCACAGGGCTGCCGAGGATTAACCTGGCCGCAATTTTCGAGCATGTTCGATTACCTGCCGAGTGGCGGACGGCCGCCAGACCTCAAGATTTTGTTAACCATTCACGCGTAGTTTTCCCCTTTGAAGGCGGCTTTGACTCCGAGCATACACGTGAATGGGGCCCTCCAGAGGCCCCCAGTACAAGCGCCCCCCCCCCCTGCCCTAGTAACGGGCCTCCTCCTTCTACTGGGTAGCATCCTCTGTTGCTCGCGCTAGTCTCCTCCTAGCGGGGCTCGTCCGATTTTGGCATCAAAAACTCTCTATTGCAAATAACCAATCTGAAAGGTGTCCTAGAGGGGTACAATATCACAGCGCTACTGCAGATCTGGAGCCCTTATCAGAGCAGTTATCTCTTCCAGAAACAAGTTTTCGTGTTATTTTGGCTTCTTCTGCATTGCTACTTCTTTTGTACATATATGTGACTTGTACACTAAAGTATTCGCTAATCAATCGATTAGTAAATGAAGCAGCTCTGGAAGACAGTAGTGTTCCATGTCTGTGGCCGATGCTTCCTGGGTCCTTCCAAATAATACTTGTATATTGATTTTATTGTGTGACTATTGTTTTGTTTTTGAAGGCTCATGTTCTTTTAATATTATTTTTATACTCATTTTTCCCTAAATAGAACGATTATATCCGGGACTAGGAAACATCTTCGATGAACCACCTCCACCCCAGATGATACGTCCCCATCCGAATGGTAATACGTATCTACACGTGTTCCTCAAATCCTTCTCTTCATTTTTCATCATGTTTCAGTCGTATCTTCTCGAAATTCTGTCGCTTCTTTGTGTTCGCTTTTTATGTTATTAGTGAAAAAAAACGAAGTCATTTGCTTTGAAGCTGAATTGATTGGAATCTTCTCAACTTCAATCTCATGGTTTCCTTGTTGATGAATGCAAGTTTTTCATGTATGAATGCACGTAATATTTATGTATCCAAAAGTTTTCCTCGCCACGAACTTTTTTCAGAGGTCTACCCTGTATGTGTATCTTTGGGGGATGATTGTCCAGTTTCAATTCAATTCAATTCAATTTATTTGTGTTGAGCAATCAAAGTAAAGTAGGTATATAACACTCGTCAAACAATTTCTAATCATTAGGCACAATAAGTCAACAAAACAAACTCATAAATAATTAGGTACAGCAACAAAGATATAAAAAAAAGTCCATAACAATTAACCAAATCTTAGAAAACGTTAAAAAGTGACATCCCACACAATCATGGAAATGGATTTCTGAACACCTCATCAAGTGAGTAGCTCGTTAGTCCAACGAGCCAAGCCCTCACAACAACTTTGAAACGTCGGAGTGGAAGGGCCCTGACATCCTTGGGTAGGTGGTTGAAGAGCCTGACACCTAGGTAGTCAGGGCTGCGTTTCTGGGTGAGGGCTAGGCAGTGTCGGGATGTGATTAAGTCTCCAGAGTGTCTAGTGTCGTGGTCATGGACCTCAGATTGGCCTCTTTCAATCTGATCCTGACGACTAGAGCTTCTGCTAGCAAAGCAGGAAGGGTCCTTAATCCCAGTCCGGCGAACAACGGCCGACAAGGGGTCCTGGGGGCCCTCCGACCCAAAATTCGCACAGCAGCCTTCTGAAGTTTCAGAACCCTCGCAGCACCACCGGAGTTTCCCTACAACAAGAGTTTCCCCGTACTGCAGTTGAGACTCGAACAGCACATAACAGACGCTCTTCAGAACACTGCTCGACACCGACAGAGAGAGCCTACGTAGCAGACATACAGTAGAGGATAAGGACTTGGAGAGTGCTGCGATGTGACAGCTCCAAGTCAAGGATTCGTCCAACCTCAATCCAAGTAGTTTAACATGGGAATTCTCAGTGACGCGAGAATACTAATGTCATGTTTGCCGACGATCTCGTCGTTAACCTCAATTTCATGTTTTAGTGAAAAACTTGGGTGCGCCAACAAAGATACCACTCACTGGAATTTTTCAAATGGAAAACTGTATTCCAGCCTAACTTGCCAGAACTCTGTTTTTCAATTGGTCGATTTTATAGATAATATTCTTTCGAAATTCTCACCAACATGTAACATCCATTATCTATTAGGTATTTTTTGAAAACGTGAACGATGATTGCCCATTTCAAACAACTTGCGTCCAACTTCACATGTGAGTCGACTTCTTCAGTCTGTGATCAGTGTCTTTTTTCATCCCCTTCACCCTAATAACCATTTGTTACGTTTCCTGAATGCAAACTTCTTACAGTGTCCACCCGCTTTGCTCTTTTCTCATTCCTCTAAGAACCATCCTGTCCTTTGCCTTCTCCCCTAAATGTTATATTTGACGTGTAGAACTTTGACTCTGCGTGAATAACCGCACACGATAAACACCATTCAAAACATTTTGAATTGAATTGTTTTAATGTTATTGACTATGATACTATCCATTTATGAGGAGACTAATACGGTAGTTACATCTGGTGTCTGAAGGTGCATTTTCCATTTTGTTTTCTTTTTTCTGCTTGGAAGTTATGTCTTGGTCTGGGTGGACTTGGGAGGTGCCATTGGGCCTGGAAACACTCATCCCTCTCAGGCTTGGTTCCATCCTTGAGTGTTGTGATGGATGTCCATTCTACCATACATTACTTCTGTTGTTTTCTTGATGCGATCATTGCTAGGGATGTAGGGGAGGCAGCAGCTGGTGACTTTTCCCCAATCCCACGGCAAACCAGAATGCAGCTGATGTGGAGAACTCCATTTAAAAAGATCGTGTGTCAATGTTGAGCAATGAACGCACCTTGGAAAACGTACCTAAGACACAGTTGCCTATAGACACTACCAAATGAATAGATCGTTGAGCTCCTATTCCTTGTTACTGTCATGTCAAAGTTGCTTACTTCGTTGCTTGCACTTTTTCAAGACTGTTGTTGTTTTTGGTTTTAGGAACACTGATCATCCTCGCCGCAGGAGACCGAACTCTTTTCAACGACGTGAGCTCCTGTTTCGAGGCTACTGGTCGAGCTTCCATCTTCCTTGGAGAAGTCGGCGCTGCCACCAAGATGAACCTCATCCATCAGATGTACATGGGCACCACAATGGCCTGTATGGCTGAAGCCATGGCTCTTGCAGACCGAGCTGGCCTCAACCAAGCAGAAGTCCTTGAAATATTAGGTGAGTGAAGCCTCAAATTGTTTTGTATGCCCAAGTTTAATGTAGCCGTCCTTAATACACAAAAAAGGCTAATCTCAAATTTGCATGACTGTCATTCTTTGCATAAATAACCACCAAAAAGCACTAGGTTTGGTACCACTATCAAACTGAAGGACGAGAAAAACGTACGTTAGCAACGAGAAACATTGGAAAAATACGTTGGAGTAACCGTTATCAGGGCTGGGGGGAGGGGAAGCGTTACAAGCTCTAGTGACTGCGAATAGTACTTCTTAACTCTGTTCGCCACCTAAAGAGAACACCACTGTCGCGATAAAGGAAAAAGGCGCACGCAAGAGCCCATTGAAGTGAGCTTTCCTCCTATCTTCTTCCATGGTTTCACCTTCATGCATTCGTCTACAACAATTCGACTTGATTATTTCTCGCTCTCTTTCGTCACCTCTTGGAAGCCCAAGTTTCTAGGAGGTATCAGTAGCTCACCGCGCTGGCCTCCGTCTGCGGGTATCGCGCCGAGGATCGCGGCTGAGCTAATTCTTCATGCACTCCTGCAAACGGTAGGTGGAAACGCGCCAGGCAGAAAGTGCATCTCCATCCTGCATCCTTGTTGAGTAGAGCCCAATAAAAAACCTGAAGCCATCGAGAAGGCCATCGCCTTCACTCGACAACACGCTGACATAACAATCTGTTAAGTACAAAAGAAATGTAAGCACGTGATGTATGCTGCCATCTGGTGAGCGACAGGGAAACGAAAATCAGTAGACAAACGGCTTTCACAGACGTTTAGAGATGATCACTTATGGGAGAAACAACTATAACAGGTTAAGCATAAAAATCAGGAGACGTTCACTTTTGATGAGGCCAAACTTTCGCTAGTGAATTTTCGGGCTCAGAGATGTTTAGATTTGAAAATATCACACGTCTTCGATTGTCCATTTCAATATGAAATTACCACTTTTGAAAGATCCGGTTTCAATAACTTCGATAAACCCTGAAACTCTGCATGAAACTGTGAGAAAAACTATTTTTGACCAGAAGAGGCTGGCGTCAACGGTCTGGAGCCCTTTTTATTCGATCCACCGGTATGCCTTGGAAAGGGTACAGAATAAATTTCTGAGATACGTGAGTTTTAAACTGAGAATTCCGTCCGACGAATTCAACTATCCCAACATGTTGGAGACCTGTAAACTACAAACACTATATAAAAGAAGGGTCCTTGCTGATTTGGTGTTCCTACATAAACTGCTCAATAATAAAATCAATTGCCCGTCTCTTCTCGCCAAGTTCCAGTTTACCACTCTTCGTCTCACCAATCGCCATCCCACCTTGTTCCATGTTCCGTTTTCAGCATTAAATTATTTACTAAATTCCCCCTTAAACCGTATCCGCCGTTCAGCAAATCTTCTTCTCCATCTTCATCCTCATTTTGACTCATAGTACTTCATCACAACTTAAACCTCTCATATTATCATCTCCTATTTTATTTTAAATTCCATTCATCTGTCAATAGTATATATTTCTTTTTTAATTCTGTTTGGACCTTCCCGCCCAAATTAAGCGCCAAATTGGGCAGTTGGACCAAAGAGAAAGTAGTCCCGTTTACCAACAAAGTAGCGCAAATTGAGCGCCAAATTGGGCAGTTGGACCAAAGAGAAAGTAGTCCCGTTTACCAACAAAGTAGTTCCCTAAGAATGAACCATATTAGATCATATGACTATGGTCATATTGGGGGGGAGTATGTTTGGACCTTCCCGCCCAAATTGAGCGCCAAATGGGGGGTGCGCCTTGATTTTTTTAGATTTTTAATCGAAAGTAGACTACATCCTAAGAATTTTAGCACAAACCGCGACCTTCTAGCGTGAGTAGATCTGTTTCTATGATTTTTCATAGTTTCGACCGTTTATGACGTCACGCGCCCCTCTCGCCTGTGCGGGACCCCCCAGCCCACTGTGACGTCATAAACGGTGGAAACTTTGAAAAATCATAGGAAAAGATTTACACACGCTAGAAGGTCGCGGTTGGTACCAAAATTCTCAGAATGAGGTCTAGTTTGGATTAAAAATAACAATAAACAGTTTTTCCGACCCAGGCGCACACTCAATAGGGCAGTTGGACCAAAGAGAAAGTAGTCCCGTTTACCAACAAAGTAGTTCCCTAAGAATGAACCATATTAGATCATCTCGTACATCCAATGAGTTATTGCATTCAGAACTAATAGGCCAGTATTAGATCCGTAAGAGTTAATGAACTAGTAGACCAAGGACGATCATAATTAATCATAAATAAGAACAACATAGAACATGAACGCACAGGGCAGATCAAGACGGCTGCGGCGTACGTGCCCCTCCGCGACCCCGGTGCCTCGACCATTCCTAGAACGTACGACTACCTACCAAGTTTACTCTGCGCTCTATTTTCCATTCAAATTAATTAATAGTTCTGTTTAATACAAGTTTTAGTTCTCAACCAGTGTGGTTAATTTAGTTCTCATTCCCGAGGTAAACAAATTCATTTCCCTCTAACAGTAGCTTCGTATTTTCGTATCATGTTTTTTTTACCGTGTAAATTGGGCTTGCCAGTATTATTATAAATAAATAAATAGAAGTGGAGATGTCCAGTTTTGATAAGTCCCTCCTTTTGGTCGAATGAACGCACACTCAATTCAATCAATTTGCTTTCAGGCGTGTCCAACGTGTGCAGCCCTCTACTGATGGACAAAGGCAAAGCCATCACCGACTGTTCCTTCTCCACGAAATTCCCCCTTCGACACCTTTCCAAAGACATGAAGCTCGTCCAAGGGCTCTCGGAGTCCCTCGACCAGCCCATCCCCATAGCTTCGGCTGCCAACGAAGTCTTCAAACACGCGAGACGTTTCGGCTACGGCGACCACGACGCCGCCGCCGTCTACATCTCTGCGAGGTTTTAGAACTTCAAAAGAAAAAAAAAACACCATGAATTTGGACAGTTCCATCGGCTCTTCGATCTGAACGCGACACCGCCACATCAACTGCTCGAATTTTATAAAATTATGTACAAGTTTCATGAATTCCGTGAGACGTACTAGAAGGACTTTCAAACGTGACGTTCATCAGTAAACGGGGTCCCTCATGAATTTCCCAATCAAATTCAACTTGATGAAAACGTCGTAGTCACGTTTTCGTAGTCACTATTTCAAAAAATACGCGGTACATATTTATTTCGTTCACACGTAACCTCATAAAATTTCCATCGCTCGAATGATTATTCCCCAAACCTATTTTCAGCTTCGAAATCCCGCTTGTTGTAGACGACAATTCAAAGTGCCTTCCGCTTTGATTTTACCATGATATGTTCTCCGTAGTAATTATTTTGACCGACCTTTTAGAAACATGAATTTTAACTCGAATACCTCTTCGCTATATTTGGTATCAATAATCAAATTTTATGGATTTTCAGCATGGACTGTTATCAATTTTTTAAACGGTACGATTTTCACCGCGGGAACCCATTTTTGTGTGGAGGGGGGTTGAAAAATGTTGAAACAGTTCAAGGTAAAAAGAATGTTATTCGTCAGTTGATCGGTAGAGCAGCGGGAGGTCGATGGATCGAGTCCAGCAGCAGCCACGTTTTTTGACCTTGAACTGTTTCTTCATTTTCACTGTTTTTTTTCTTTTGTTCTAGTTTTATGCACGGAAAACTTGTGCCTCCAGACTAACTCGGAAACACTGTATAGAGTGCCGATCACTCCACTTTGAAGAATAAACTTTTGTTGTAAATAAATTCTTTATTTGTCCCATTTATTATGTTCGCTTTTCCGTAGTAACGTAGTTATTTGTAGAACGTCTATAAAATTACATTTTACTCTCTTTTTTTATTATTCGTTAATGCAAAAAGTTTATTGAGTTGAAAGTTGCTCCGTAAATGATGGTTTCAAGCATGCGCAACTATTATTACTTGACGGTTGCTGTGAGCTTTCCTGTTCATTTCGAATGTCAACTTTCGTGCTTGTTAAGAGGGAAAAGTTCGGTTCTCAATGACGAACAGAGCTTTGGTCATACCCAGAAGCCCTCAATAAAAATACGGAGGTGCCGCTCCGAAACGTTCTGTATTGAGGGAAGAGGTGTGGACTCTATTGGAAACCACGATGTTGGAGCCCTAAATTTGATGAGAAATTTCCTTGTGTAATTTCAAAGGAAAAACTTGTTTCTATGTTATTATATTTTATTTTTAAAAAAATGAATAAATGCTGTCACTTGTAGCATAAAGTGGATTTCTTGACTCATCCTTGATCACAAATGGTTCATTTTATGGTAGTCAATTGGAGTAACTTTGAACCACTTTTTGATGATTTTGGCCTCGCATTGTGTTAAAATTACATTTTTCCGGCATTTTATGTCGAAAACAGAAAGTAATTGGTTCAAATGTTGCACATTGAAAAAATTATTTTTAAAAACGCTGCAAATTATTACACAATGGTTTATTATTCTTCTATTTAGATCACTCGTCTGCAAAGCCACCAACCATCCAACATGAAGAAAAACATCGATCGTATTTCGGTCAGCTATAATTTGAACGGAGATTAGGCCTCTTTTGCGATTCACACTCGTGTTTCTGATTTATCGTACGTCCAAATCTTAAATTCTCGTAGTGAGCGAACGGTTTGTCCTACAGAGCTCCGGGTGGTCTCAAAAAATTCTATAGAATCTTAAATTGAAGGAAAAACAAAACCTTTATATCGAAATTTTTTGAGTTAAGGCGTTTTCAAAAATTCATTTTCACCCCTTAGAAGTGACCTACATCAACCAAAATCTTCGGGGCACAACTAATTCCCAAATGGAGCCTACGTAAGTACCAAATTTCATCAAAATCGGTCAATGCTAAGTGGCAAAAGTGCCGCGGACGGCCAAATTTTTATTCGATTTTTGGATTCTACGTACCTTGAAACGTAAACCATCAACTTTTTACGGGGTGTTAAAAAAAAAATTTTTTTTTCTTGGTCGATTCGAAAGGTTCATTATTGAAAATAATAAACCAAAAACTGTTAAATACTCGAAATCCTTGTTTTTAGGGTGGTTCCAAAAAGATTTAGGGTGTACAAAAAATCCATTCAAGCAGCATAAATTAACCCTTATTATCCTGAGGTGTCTTAGTGGAAGTTCGATTTTTACCAGTAACAGTTTATCCACTTTTACGCCAAAACTGATAGCCTTTGGCTATCTCGATATTCCAACTATCGATTGTGTAAAAAAAAAACAACGAAACAGACTGTAATATGGCCTTCGAGGTACCTTCTACCCTTAATCCTCACCTTGTAGACTATTAGTTCGGTTTCCTCAGAGAAAGCAGTACAGATTCCTCTATGAAGTGATCCTTCTCCACCTTATTCCTTGGTTCTGTGCTTTATGAGAAATAACTGACCCCAACATCTTATCTAGGATTTTTCCAAGTAGGTAGGTACCCTTCTTCTACTCCAACAAAATGGGGTTTATACTCGTAGACAGATTCTGCTGACGCAGACTGCGCTAACCTTCGGAAAGATCATTCTTGTTCTAACCGACTGTAATAGGGCCTTTGAGGTACCTTCTGCTGAAATATTCTATAGATTTGTCAAAATACATCAAAATTTAGTACGAAAAATCAGAAAAAAACATATTTTAAACGAGTGGGAAATTAAGGGTTAATGAGCAAAGTTTCAAAGAAATCTTTCAGTTGAAGGTATGGTTAAGAAAAGGAACAATGGTGTTGCAATTTCTTTTAGAAAGTTTTTTTTTTACACGATTCTTGGTTTTTTCGATTTTCAGTATGCTATACCAACATACTGTATGCACCAGGTATAGGTATGCTTTTAAGATGTTAGGAGTCCTTATTCATGTTCTACTCGTCTCTAAGAACTCATACAGTACCAACACGGCTACTGTTGTTTTTTTTCGATTTTCAGTATACCTACCATACCAACATACTGTATGCACTGGGTATGCTTTGAAGATGTTAGGAGTCCATATTCACGTTCTACTCGTCTCCACGAACTCATAGAGTACCCACACGGCTACCTACTGCATTTCTGGGTAAAACAAATATACGCATGTTTTCTTTATATATGTAAATATATCAGGGAATTTTACTCCACTGGAATACTCAAAGAATTTCTTTTTATCCCGGAAAAACCTCACATTTTTGTGGGAAGTTCCGGCAGTTTGAGGGTAAAAGGTTGAGTTCGGTTTTAGTTGTATTTTGGTTTATTATTTTCAACTAGCTGAAAAGCCTACTAAAAGTAGGCAAAACGCCCTACTCTCCCCGCATCCCACTCCCTCCGGCTCTTCCAGCCTCCGATTCCCCCCTCCCGCCCCTCCGACTCGTCCCGCCTCCCACGACCCCTCCGTGCATACGTACGTACGGTTGGCGTTTTATTATATTAGATAATAAGCCTTTGGAATCGAGCAAGAAAAAAAATTTTTTAACCCCCCCCTCAAAATTTGATGTTTTACGTTTCAAGGTACGTAGAATACGAAAATCGAATAAAAAAATTTCCGTCCGTACGCCGTACGCGGCACTTTTCTTAGCAACACTGGACCGATTTGGTTCAAATTTGGTATATGGGCTCCATTTGGGGTCTAGTTGTGCCGCAAAGCTTTTGGTTGATGTAGGTCACTTCTAAGGGGTGAAAATTAAGGGTTGAAATTTTCAAGAGTGCCCTAGCTCGAAAACTCTCGAAATAAAGGTATCGTTTTTTCACCAATTTTAAATAGTATTGAATTTTTAAAAATTTTTGAGACCACCCGGAGCTCTGTAGGACAAACCGTTCGGTCCCTACGAGTACTTGAAGGTTTCCCTTCGATAAAACAGAATCATGAGTGTGAATCGCAAAAGAGGTCTAATCTCCATTCAAATTTTATCGGACTAAAATGCGATCGCTGTTCATTTCTTCGATTTGTATACAGTTTTGCCTTCTGCGTAACCAGTAATCAAATTTCAATATGAAGCTTTCTATTTTTCCAATCGAGTGTGAAGCGTTTAGTTCTTTCTAATAAACTTGATTGTGAAGGTGTGAAGCCAGTATGGTGTGGTAGGTAGTACCTAGCTGGTAGGTAAAAAAAAGTTGGTAGGTAAAAAAAATGTTGGTGGGTAAAAAACGCTGCAAATCATTGCTCAAAAGCTTCTTCATTCTTCAGATCACTGATCAGCTGAGTGAGCTCCGAAGTCATTTTCAATCCTATTGAATGGAAGTGCTCTTCCAGACGTCTCCAGCATTCGAGGAGATCTTCTTCACTCCTCAGATCACTGATCAGCTGAGTGAGCTCCGAAGTCATTTTCAATCCTATTGAATAGAAGTGCTCTTCCAGACGTCTCCAGCATTCGAGGAGATCTTCTTCACTCTTCAGATCACTGATTAGCTGAGTGATCTCCGAAGTCATTTTCAATCCTATTGAACGCAGGAAGCTGAAATTTGAGAGGGAAGGTCGAGGGAGAATACAGATGGTGGTAGGTGCTATTGATGGAGAACCAGTGATCTATACAGAAGGGTGATCTATACAGAAAATAATAAACCTTTGAGCAATGATTTGCAGCGTTTTTCTATTACAGATGTGAAAACATTTTTCTACATTTTTGTTATTACAGTTTGTAATGCCGTTGCAATTGCTTTATTATTTTCCTCTAAAATTCGCTAAAAGTGTTCAGAAGGACACACTTGCACCTAATGAATGCTAACCCGCACGCTTTCTCCTCAACTTACTAGTCTGACTCTAGTTAGGTAGGTACCTTATTCATTTTCATAATGAGATTCTGCTTCCGAGTCTACCAAGATAGCGGAATCCTTGTTTTCACGTTCCATGGTTGAAAAAAAAAAAATGTTCTCCAAAATTGTAAAACTAGCGTTTTACGTTTCAGGCCTTCCTGAACAATTTTGGTTCCGTGTCATGAAATTGTTGAAACTAGCAAAAGTTTACGAAATTATTGTCCGATTTCGATGAAATTATCAGGGATTGTGCGGGTTGGCGTGTAGATGGTCCCCAATTAAAATCATCGCCCCCGGACTTATAGTAGCCGCTGCGCATGCGCAAACGCAAACATGTAAGCCTTGTAACAGTCATAACTACTTCGTTATCCATCAGAAGAAAATCCTTTGGAGATCATGCTTTTTGGTGTGTAGACGGTCCCCTATGAAAATTATCGCCCATGAATTGACAGTACCTACTCCGCGCACGCACAAACGTCCAACACTACGACACGAAACATCCAAACTCAGTAACAGCTACGATTTCTACATTTTTCATCCGAATTTGATGACAATTTCAGGAATTGTGTGGTTTGTCTTGTAGATGGTCCCCTATAAAAATGATCACCCATGAAGTGATAGTAGCCTTTGCGCATGCGCAAACGTAAAAACCTTGAGTTTTCAAGAATATTGCGGTTTGGCTTGTAGGTAGAGGTCCCCTATGAGGGTAGTGCAAGGTACTTGTAGATTGTAGTTTTGAGTTTAGCTTCCGTGCATATCACCATCTTCCTATATAATCGGGTTATTGATACGAGGAAGCTATGTGCCCCACCCACTTCCCAGACGTTTTCTTGTGCTTTTTCATTTCAAAATGTCCTTGAAATTTATGATCACAATTAATTATATATTTTAGTTAATTTATAACCCTGCAAAAAGACGAATATTGACCCTAGAAAACTCGGGGAATCGCTGGAAACCTGTATATATATACATTTTTAATTTTTGGAAAGTGCATCGGTATCAAAATTTTTCTTAAAAATTCGCTAAAACAAGTTTGAGCTCTTATTGACGATTCTGTCGGTCGGGACAGGCAGTAGGGCAAGGTTTGCCATCCACCATGCCTTGTAGGTGAGTAGTAAGCACTTCAGACATTTTTGTTCGATTTATACCAATTTATTGTACATATTTTTACATTCCTATTCCAGTATATTTACATAATTTTACATTCATAGAATATTTTTAACCCTATTAAATCATAAATACGTACATTATATGTCCCTACATTTACAATACAAGTCTCCATTTAGGTAGGTGCCTACTTATGTTAATCAAATCAGTAATCAGGATCCTACCTGGACTTTTGCATTTTATGAAGAATTTAAATCTGAACAAAATCAAGAAACAAGTTAGAAATAATGTGAACGTTGGAAAAACAGATAGATATTTTGGGTTTAAATCAGCTATTTCTAGAATGAAGTATAAATATGTTGATTTCTGAAGTCGGATAAAAATGAGATCGGTAGGTACCGTCCCAAGTTTTACAGCAGAGTTTAAAAGAAAATAGCACCAAGTTACGTTTAAGATTGTTAGAGAGTTTATAGTCGTGAGAGGAGAGCCGTTAAAATTGGAGGAAAATAACTCTGCAGATTAGACGTGAATGGATCAATCTTCAATATCTCCTCCAACCGTCTATTGTTTCAAAATTAACATTCAAACCCCACAATGGATCATTATTTTTATCAACCCATCTCGTTGTATAGATCTGAGCGGCTGAATCTCGGAAATTCAGCTCGGGTCAATACGGAACTCGCGATTATTGTGAGTCATTCAGCTGTACATAAAGGACGAAAAAGTACATCCATGCAGCATGAGTTAATGAGCGAATTTTCAAAGAAATTTTCCACGCTATGGTTAAGAAAATCGAAATATTAGCTACATGACGAATCGTACATGCAATCAACCTCATGGTCAAATATTTTTTTAAACCTCAAAAACTGATCTCGTCGCCCCAAACTCAGACAATCCTTTGGTTCTTCTATTTTCAGAATACCATGACAAACATGAATGCACAGGGTCAGTTTTGAAGATGTTACTAACATCTTCAAAACTGACCCTGTGCATACAGTATGACTATAGCATTCAAGCGTACAAAAATGTACATATGTTTTCATTATAGTCCAGTAAATAGATGATCCAAAGTGGGGTCGAGCTTGCAAAAAATGGAGGTTTCGATTAATATTGACGCTGCAATGATGTAACACATTCAAAGTGGGGATTTCATGGTTTTTAGAGATTTTGGGAAAAATTGATGTTTTTTGACTGTCAATGGGGGGTGCGCCTTGATTTTTTTTAGATTTTTAATCGAAAGTAGACTACATCCTGAGAATTTTGGCACCAACCGTGACCTTCTAGCGTGAGTAGATCTTTTCCTATGATTTTTCAAAGTTTCGACCGATTATGACGTCACGCGCCCCTCTCGCCTGGGCGGGACCCCCCAGCCCACTGTGACGTCATAATCGGTCGAAACTTTGAAAAATCATAGGAAAAGATCTACTCACGCTAGAAGGTCGCGGTTGGTGCCAAAATTCTCAGAATGAGGTCTAGTTTGGATTAAAAATAACAATAAACAGTTTTTCCTACCAAGGCGCACACCCCATTGTGACTGTTGTACAATTCTCAATTTGATGTTTGACCAGTTCATTCGACACAGAATTTAATGATTATTCATTATGTATTGTGATTGTTCATTATTCCATAATATGGATATTATTCCATAATATTATTATGGTCAATATTTCGCTAGGATGCGTCGTTCAGATGTAAAGAGAGCAAACTGAAAAAGTCCCAAAATTTCGTGGTTTTTAGCCCACCAAAATTTTTTCCTATAGGGCTTTCGAGATAGAAAACATGGTTTCTCCATACTCACACTATACCAAACGATCCTAGAAAAAAATATCTCTTGTTCCATTTTTTACAAGCTCGGACCCCTCTATTTACTATTAAGATAAATACAAATTGTATATAGGTGTATATTTTATATTTGGACAAAAAGTGTACCGATATCAAAAATTTTGTGATGAATCCGACTACATTAATATTACTATAATTTTGATGGTAACATCGACAAATAACACGTTTTTGGCACATTTTTTGACATTTGGAACCCTCCGGGTTGTTCAAAATCGTCTTTTTGTTATGAACATTTTGGCAAAAACTTGAAATTTTTGCGAAACAATCATTACCGGAGTGACATAATTTGTGGATAAAGATTATTTAGACATGACATGGCATACCTCCATTCTATAAAGTTATATGAGTAATTATATGATTTTTGGAAGAAATTAAGGAATCGTTTTAGAATATTCCAAAACAGGATTTCAGTGAGAAAAAAAAATTCAAAAAAGTTCATGCTGAGTCCATTGCCGTAGCTTCACTTTCCTTGAAAATTCGCAAAAACAAAAACTTAAGTAGGTTTTTTACTTTTAAAGTAGGTACTTCAGTTCATGAGATTATGAACTTGAGTAGAAAGACACCAATAACTAAGAAAATATAGGTACCAAATTCATGTTTACATAAGGAGTGGTACCCAACAACATTCAAGGTCATTTTGCGTGGAACCTGCCCCGGAGTTACTCGAGTTGGGCATCTCGTCAAGAGTACTCCGCGGTATCACCACTCGATTCCTGCTCAGTTCCATGGGCCGGCGTCGGGTAAGCACTGGGTTGCATTATAAGTTTTATGGTGTGCCTTGGAAAGGATTTGAATGTTTTAAAAAATATATACGTTTATAAAGTATGTTTTCACTGGGAACCTAAAAAACACTGTACGATAGGCTGTTATTTTTAAGAACGAGTCCAGTTACGTCCTGAAAATAATCTCCGGTGTCCGCAGGTGAATTTCAGCTGTTGATTGAGAGCGATGATTCAGCGAGTTGCTACGCCTACAGTTCATTGCACGGACGTCCCCGCTTCGTCTGTATCACGTAACCAGGCTCACAGGGGGTTCCTGCAGAGCAAACAAATTGAGATAATTGAATGACAGGTTCGAATAACTTGGAAGTACTAATTAATAGGTATTAGGTAGCTAATAAACCCAAAAAATGGGTGGTCCAGAAGTTAGGACCCCCCGTCTATTTTCACTCTCGGAAATGAAAAAATTGTATCGGACTAGAAAATTCGGTTCAAAGCAATTCTTCCTAATTCTTTCAACAGATTTCAAAAATTACTGAATTAAACATTGCACAAAACTCGGCCCCTTGGTTTTTGGTTTATTATTTTCAACAATGAACCTTTGGAACTGACCTAGAAAAAAATTTTAAACCCCCTCAAAATTTGTTGGTTTACGTTTCAAGCTAGGTAACGTAGAATCCGAAAATCAAATAAAAAATGTGCACCGAACGCGGCATTTTTCTTAATTATCATGGACCGATTTTGAAAAAATTCAGTATAATATTCCAAATTTTATCAAAATCGGTCCATGGGAATTGAGAAAAGTGCCGCGTACGGTGCAAAATGGGCTCCATTCCGGGTCTAGTTACCTAAGCTACCGAAGTTTTTGGTTAATGTCGATCACCTCTAAGGGTTCAAATTTTGAAAACTCCCTAGCTCAAAAACGTTTGAAATAAAGGTATTGTTTTTTCATGAATTTAAAATAGTATTGCATTTTTAGAATCGAATGAGACTATGCGGAGCTCTGTAGGACAACCGTTCGCTCCCTACGAGAACTTGAGGGTTGGACTTACGATTAATCAGAAACGCGAGTGTGAATCGCAAAAGAAGCCTAATCTCTGTTCAAATTTTATCTGACCAAACTGTGATCGATGTTTTTCTTCATGTTGGTTGGTGTTAACAATGGCAAAGCCGAGTTCTTTGCAAACGAGTGATCTATATAGAAAAATAATAAACCTTTGCGTAACAATTTGCAGCGTTTTTATTGAAAATTCGGATTTTACGTGAAATTTCATGAGTTTTCGGCTTTTTAGTTTTTAGACTCCTAGAACGATCAAAATTGCACACAAATTTAGGTTGTTTAGGCATGGTGAAAATAATTTTTCAATTTGACCTTAATTTTTGTAAATAGCTGCCGAAAATTCGTTTGTTTTCAGCGAAAAATTACGCTTTTTCCTTCCTCATGAGGCTACTTATTTTGATTGGTTAGACTAAATGCAATTACCCATAGGACTTTCCCAATTTTTGGTCCGACGTATACACTCTGTCCGAGAAAGATACGGCCAAACTTCAGGGGTCGATTCTGTAAGGATTCCCAACAAAAAATGTCTCATAGCAATTTTCTTTCAACCCCTTGTGTTTTCAAATTTTTTCAATTTAAAGATTTTTTTCTTATGTTGAATTTTTGTTTCACTAGAATGATTATAGCTCCCTTATTTTACGTGGAATTTCAAATCTGATTTCAAAGTTGAAAAGAGCATTGAATTTTCCGTCAGATGAGCTAAAACAACCTTTTTTAATTTTTAGCCTAGTTAGATTTTTCCTAGTCCAAACTTCAAACGTTACGATTTTTGAGTTTTTTAACGAAATTTTCAAGAGATTTTGCAAAGTTTCAAGTTTGGACTAGAAAAAATTTAACTAGATGCGAGGTTAAAAATGTATTTTGTAGCTCATCTGACGGTAAATTCAATGCTCTTTTCAACAGTGAAATCAGATTTGAAAATCCTCGTAAGAGAAGGGAGCTATAATCATTTTAGTGAGACAAAGTTCAACATGCGAAAAGAATCTTTAAATTGAAAAATTTGAAAAAATCAAGGGGTTAAAAGAAAATTGC
This sequence comes from Apolygus lucorum, assembly GCA_009739505.2. NCBI lineage: Eukaryota > Metazoa > Arthropoda > Insecta > Hemiptera > Miridae > Apolygus > Apolygus lucorum. The sequence continues at coordinate 15,206,422 of CM019171.2, forward strand.
TAGGAGACAGTTTTTATTGGAAACATCCTGTAGAACCAGTAAAATCCTGTTAAATAACAGCTTTGCTCTTTCTTAATTGAAACAACTAAAATAATATGAGCATGTATTATTCTTCGTGTATATGCGTTAAAGTTTAACGATATCGTAGAAACTGAGTTCAATCTAGAAACTGACAGCAAGACCGTGTTTTAACTAATAAAAATAGCCTCATAAGGATGGAAAAAGAGCATTTTTTCGGAATTTTTAAATTGTGAAAATTTACACAAATTCCTGTCAAATTGAAAACAAAAATATTACCTTGTTATTTAACGTCGAAATTTTTTTTTTAAACATGGGTCACACACGGGTTTTTTTCAAAACCTAATTTTGCGCAACTTTGTGCGTTGTAGAGCCAGGTTGCGCGCAATCAAACCCACCGGGGAGGCTGCCAATGGTTGAATGCTTGAAATAGGTACATCCAAAGAAGAGACAAATTTTTCTTGATTTTAACAATCAATATGAATTTAAAAAAAAAAACTTATCAAGACGTTTCGTACCAACGGTTAAGAGTTCCAAAAACATGTACTTGAAAGATCAATAAGAAACTCCCTGAGTAGGAGGTACCTTTGACTGCTTCCCTCGTCGTCATTGTCAGGATCCTCGTGTTGAACTCATTCGGGTTGAGCTTCGAGTAAAGGAACTTGTGGAGTTTGTTGGATAGAACCCAAATACTCTGGTCTTTCTCGTGGTCAACTTTGAGATCGTTGGGGAAGTTGAGGGTTACATTGTTGACCTCCACGATCCCCTGGGCGTCAGGGATGTAAGGCCCGTTGTACGAGTTCCAGCACCCGACAGCATCCCTAAGGAACAGTCATAAAGGAAAATGTAAAATGTTCAGTACCTAGGTGACGGAGGTAGGAGGTAGTAGGTACTATCCCGTGGTTGGTAGGTACTACTACATTCCTTGAGGTTACATCACTGCACCCTCCTACCTTCGAGAGTTGTAATTATATCTAAAAATAAACAATTCATGTCGGAAGCTCGCTGTTCGCCTTTTCTCTTTTCTGATTTCCCTCAGTTAAAACTAAACTATATAAAGATTTCACATTGTGGGTATATTTTTCCTTGATGCCACGAATCTTGAGTGGACGCGGAAGGTGACAAAACAGAAATATGATAGAAAAGATCTCCGACTGGCAATATTTGATCGTGGCTGCCAATAACCTCTGGGGAGCGCCAGTGTCCTAGTGCGGGAGGAATGTCACGGAGTTTTGTGATTTTGGAATCCCTGCAGGAGTACAACGTTGCGTCGCCACCTGCGACATGCTCAGCACCTCCCTGAATTTCCTTTTTCAAGGAAGGATTTCTTTCCTTCCTTGAACTTCTTTAGATGCGAAAGGATATTAAACAGCATATATGTATAGGAGACTATTAAGTTTAGAGATTATCAAAGTTAGAGAATATTAAAGTAGGTTAGCATATGTTAGAGATTATCAAAGTGCGTCATTTTTTCTATCCAATCATGTATTGTTTAGTAATTGACTTATTACTGTAATGTATAGTAGATATCAATTTATATACCGATATGGAGCGATTTAGCAAAGATCCTACCCTACAACACGGGCCAAGCCTAACGTCAGGTAGGAAATCTGAACAAATCGCATCGCATCATGGATTTAACTTCTTGTAAAAGTGTACAAAATGGCGCCAAATAAACATATATCTATCTAAAAAACAAAGAATTGGTGGTCCTTCCGACGAGGCACTTCCCTACTTCTCCCTATTTCCTCTAACACTAGGACTGGGCCCTGGTAGCAACGGCTGTACTTCAGGCCATATTTTGATAGAATTTCTAACACCTAGTCCTTCATATTGAAATCGGTCATCTTTAGCGACGTTCATTGTAAAAACTTTCGTAATAGGTGAGGTTTATTCACATCTTTTATTATGTGATTCTAATTTTAATAAGTGATGTGATTCTAAATTTTAGAATGTGATCCTGGATTAAAAGCATTTGACAAGAATAAATTCAAGCGGAAAATTGCTATCTCTTCGTTTGATGAATTTTTTGAAGTTATTAAAAGAGCTAAATTTTATTCGTAATTAAATTAAAATAAATTTTATTGATCTCAACTTTGGTTATTTCATTTTATGACGTGCTGCTGCCTGAGGAAAATTTATCAAAGTACTAATTTAGTCAAGCTTATATTTATATAGGAGTTATTTTATTTATTAATGTGATCTTTTTGTGATAATAGTGGCAATGCTGTGATATTGGGTTAGGGTACCTATGTTTTAAATATAACTATAGGGTATAATTATTGTTTTCATTTGAGTGGTTTCTCTGTTGTTTATTGTTAAGTATTTTATATTTCAAGAAAGTTTTTATTTGCTATTTCAGTTGCTTTTTTAGTCATGATTAGTTACCTACCACTCTTGTTGAATTGTTGATACTTCCGGTTCGAGGGCGTCGGCTGTGCATTCTGGTGGTTTTTCCCCGTGTGACGTTTGGCACTTAGAAGTCAAGACCAAGGCCACCATGGTGGGTGGGTCCGGGCCCGGCTTGGTACCACCCGGCTGGGCTCCGCTTCCTCAGTGCTCTGGAGGTTTTCATTTCTCTTTCTTTTTTACCCGTGTGCCCAGTCTAGGGTCCCATTGTTTTGTTTTCCTCTATTATCCTGTCATGTTTTTTTTTTTTTACATTTATAATTGACTATTGTCTATACACTTAGTGTGCAATGACAAATAAAAAACACTCATTCATTCATCTTTACACGGTCGAATCGGACGTAATGGTGTCTGTCATCAAAAAATCTCTAGAAATTCCAACGAACGGTATTTGGTATATTTTTGAGCCGTTCACATTTCGTCGGGATTGAAAACTGACAATTTTTGGGAAAAATCAGTTGAGCTGATTGAGCTAGGTAACTTCTCTACCAGGTTTGTCCAGGAGTGATGAAATTTGGAACAAACCCTCTTTATTTATTGCAGAAAAACTTCAAGGATCGAGAATGGGGTCAAATCAGTAGCAACTATCTCGTCTGCCAAGCTTTCGGCCAATATTGTCATTATAAACGCCTATAACAAAACAAAAACAGAGACCCAAAACGGCTCTCTGATTTTGTTGTAGACTCTGATGATGGCAATATATTCGCCGAAAGCTTGGTCTACGTGGTAGTTACTTACTACTGATTTGACCTCATTCTCGCTCCTTGACGCACCTATTGATAACGAGTCGGTCGGTTGAACAATAGATACCATTGAAGAAAAAACCCAGCTGAGAGCGATCGGGAGAAAAATAGATCAGCAGAAGAACGATAAAGCCAACTCCTTGCCTGTTCAAGGAGCTGAAAACTGTCAACAACTCGCCAGAAGCACTGAAATTATTAGCTAACACATACTACTGGTGCAGAGGTGGTCTGATCATTTGAGTAAACTTTGAGTCCTTAATCTTTCGGCAATATTATTTTAGTACAACTGGTTATGGGTAAGTAAGTTACTTACTTGTAGTACTGTACTACTTACTACTAGTAAGTTAGTACTGTACTTACTTGTACTACTGTAGTACTCCAGCTTTCTGAACACATGATAATGAGGTAATACAATAACCTGCACTCGTGCATCACAGGAAACCCATTTGTCAACCATTTTAATGGGCTTTATTCACAAACAGTCAAGAACGGCCGTTAGCTGGTTTAACCGGTTTAACCCAGTTTCCGTGAGATCACCGAAGTTAAGGCCAGTCGGCTATAACTTTTTGGGTTGGATCGTTGGTGAACCCCGCTCCACTCCGTGGGTGAGGTAAGTAGCCCTGAGCGAAATCATCAGAACCAATAAATCCGGATCTTCCCTTTGGAAGACAGCTGATGACTTCCGCGACGCCAGGAATGGCAGTTGCACGAAAAATTAACTTGAGGTGGTTGTTTACTTCACTTCCCTATATTTAATTTATATAAAAATGTCATTTTTAAATAGATATAAGGTAGCCAAAAAGCATTTAGTTTATAGTTGGAAAATTGTTCGAACGAAGAGCATCCCAGTCTTAATAAGAGGGTACCAGAAAAGTATAGTGTTCCTTCTTCATGGTGTCTCCCATGTATGAATAAGGCTCGAAAGAAATCTGGCAAGGGAAAAACACGGTGCTCACCTGACGATCAAATTGTAGAAGAGAACTCCGTTCCTGTCCATCGACTGACCGCTGGAGTTGCCCCTGCTGCGCTTCCTGGAGCCCAACAGCTCGACGGCGTCCATGTCTGTCGTGGCGCGCGTCTCGTTGTGGAGAACCCGCGTGTCGATCCTGAACTCTCTCCAGCTGGACATGGCGTGGTAGTAGAGGAAACGCCGTCCCTGATCGACGGGCGACAGAGCGAACCCGAAAATCCCGTCGTTCCAGCGCCACTTGAGGCCGTCGTGGGTGTAGACTGACTTCAACGGCTCCGGGAAGAAGTAGGAGTTCTCAACTCGCCAAGATTTGTTGTTTTCAAGGTCGTAAACAATAAGGCCGAACCTGCAAAGTATTTTAAATATCAAAATTCCATTGTATATTCTGGTCAAAAAATGAGAGTATAAATTGAACCAGCTTATCCATTATGGGAAGAACAGATCCAATGCGTTTATCGGGAAAAGTGGTCCAAAGAATGTTTTCAGAATACTACGATTTGGACCGAATTCCTCCCTTATAATTCGAGGAGCCAGCGTTGACTACCTAGCTGAAAGATGGGTCACCCTACTCAGGTGACTCATCTGAGATGTCAAAACACTAGGAAGTGTTTAAAAACTTTTTTTCTTCAGTCGACTTGTTTTTCCCAGCATCTTACGTGCAAAAAATATAGGTAGGACTGGTAGGTTCAAATAAGTACACAATATAATCGAACGTACTATCTGGTTGAAAACAAATTTTTCGGACAAATTTCTTCAGCTGCTGAATGTACGAAAAAATGTTGAGGTTGACAATCTCTATGTCAGCTTTATTGCGATTCGAGTCCAGCAGATAACTTTTGCTGTTCGACGATGGGCTTTGATGGGATAGCCTGCATTTGCCATCCCATATGGAGGGTGAAATGCAACTCGATGGTTGCGTGTTCCAGAAGGTCCAAGCGTTCCCATATCTTGGGATAGATATCAATGATAAAGCTAGAATGATAGACGAAATTGGAAACAGAATTATGGCTGGGAACCGAGCATACTACGCCAATCTTAAGCTACTCAGATCCTCTCTACTCTCCAGAACAACCAAGGTTCGATTGTACCGTACACTGATTCGCCCAATCGTTACCTATGTTGCCGAAACATGGGTAGTCAGTACAGCTGCCGCCATTAAGCTCCGTGTATTTGAGCGAAAAACATTGAGAACATTTTTTGGGGCAGTGTGTGTTGATGGAGAGTGGGAGGATCCAGACCGACGATGAATTGCAGCACCTTTACCAGCAGGAGGACATCGTCCAATTATTAAAGCTCGGCGTATCGAATGGCTCGGTCATGTTGAGCGCATGCCAGCGCGAATGCCACATGAAATCTTGCATGCGAGCATCATGGGGACTCGGAGGTTGGGACGACCTGGGACTCGCTGGCTCCAGGATATCGAGGGAGACCTGAGAAAGCAGGGTGCAAGGAACTGGAGGCTGAAAGCGCAGAGCAGATCTGAATGGCAAAATATTGTTAGGCAAGCCAAAGCCAACCCCGGGCTGTAGAGCTACTTAGTAAGTAGGTAAGTATATGGAGGGTGAAAGCGAATAATATAGACCGCAATGAAAATGAAGACAGCCAATCTACTCCAGGAGAAAGCCAAGGCAACCCAATTGGCTACCCTTCTGAATCCTGAGAACAGGGTAGGTAGGTACCCATCTCCACGCCACGACACGTAGCTGTAGCATGTTCCGGCTTGGACGGGCATGACTACCTTCAAAAACATTCAAATCGAATTGGTTTGGAAAAAAACTCATTTTGCCTTTTTTGCCTCTTTGAAGAAGAAATGACCTCAAGCAATTTGGATACGTTTTCTTCCCACAACACAGAACACAAGAAATCTCGGACAACAAAACCCGATGGCAACGTACGGCGGGTCTTTATTTGGCTGCTAGAGCGCTTAAGGCTGAATTGTGAAACAATGCTGGGACATAGAGAGAAAAAATTATCTCACCAAATTTTCGAAAAATATATTTTCATCTTCAGGTCTTGACTAAATCAGTGCGCGAAATAATGAAGCTGCCAATGAAGCGAAATATCTTGGAATGACGCTGGATGCCAAACTAAGGTGGAAGTCCAACGTTAAGAAGAAAAAAGCTGAGCTTTTGATTAAATTCAGAAAAATGTACTGGCTGATGGGCCGACGGTCAAAATTGTCTGTCCACAATAAGCTTATACTGTACAAGCAAGTCCTAAAGCCCGTTTGGACTTACGGTGCACAACTGTGGGGGTGCACAGCCCAAAGCAATCGAGACATAATTCAGCGCTTCCAGAATAATGTACTGCGATGCTGCGTTGAGGCATACAGATACTTTAGAAATGACAGACTTCACTACGAGCTGAAGATAGAATCTGTCAATGAGGTCATTCGCAGCCAAGCCATGAGTCACCTTTTGAGGCTCCAAGATCATGTAAATGAGGATGTCATCCAGCTACTCAACACAGATGATCTTTTTAGAAGACTTAAGAGAACCAAGCCACACGATCTAATCCACTAAGTGTGACCATCATGAAGTGCAAATTTCAGGAAAATAAGAACTAAGTGAAGTATCTTAGTTTTATTAACGTACACCAACTATGTATCAGAACAATGTTGCTAGAAAAAAAAAAAAAAAAAAATCTTCAGGTCTCAGAGGATGAGTTAAGGTTTGAACGTCGAACCATAGTCGAAGAAGCTATTTGATTGTTGAACTGTTTCTTCAAAGCATTCTTTTTTTATTGAAAGTATATTTTTGCCTGATGTTATTGTTATTTTCTTTCTTTTAGTTTAACTACAGTCTAATTTCTGATGTTATTTGCATATTTAGTGTTCCTACACAGGTAGTAATCATGGTTTGTAAATTTTCTTTTTCCTCAAAGGTATGTCCAATAGGTGTTCCCGGTTTGAGATCGCCCATCTAATTGGAGATGATTCCTTACATGATTGAGAGCATGATTGGTTTTCGCATCATTATCTTCGACAATGGTTTGATGTTCAAACCTTAACTCATCCTCTGAGACCTCTGAGAATAAATTTTTCGGAAATTTGATGAAAGAAAATTTTTTTGTAGGACCGTAATTCCATTTGAAGTCGACCTCTTGGTATTTTGAGTCGATTTCCTTGTTGACAATCTCTTTTTCTTAGGTTTTTCATCGCAATACCAGTATAGGAACCAGTATTATTGGATACCCTTTAGGTTACATGAGTATTTGGTTTAATAGTACTAAGCCTTTGGGAAGAAAATTGTACAATAAAGATTTTTCGTAACCTGAATACATCATTGACGTAGGCGAACGTCTTTTTGCATGTAAGGACATCAGCGATGATGTTGGTGAAGAGCGATCCTTCTTTGACTTGCTTCTTGGGGAGTTCGTATCGCACGAGGAGCTTGTCGGTTTTGAGGTCGAAAACGAGGATTTTCGGGGGGCAGACCGTCGTCAGAGAGCCCAGGATGTCTTCGGACCCCGTGTCGACCACCCAAAGGCGCCCGCATTCGTCGACGTTCAACCTGAACACGGTTGTGATACCCTGCAAATCCGAGTAATATGACATTATTATGGTTGTATTGAATAACCCAATGTATCCGTCGAATATCGTGAATAGGAGTTTGTACATGTAGGTAGCAGGTGTTTCCATTCACCCATCCTATAATGCCTAACAGCCTTTTCCTACATGATTTTTATACAAATTACCTGACAGTCGCCGGGCTTATGCCAGTCCCAAGAAGGGTAAGGGATGAGCTGAGGGGATTTCGAAGGAGAATCCAAAGGCACCCAAGCTAGCGTCGCAGGGGTTCCCTTTCTCCATCTGGAATAATAGTTACAGGAATGATTATAATTAGTTAACAACTCTGAGACTCAAAACTGAACCGAAAAAGAAGAATCAGGTACACAATGGTGGCTGGGGATGTCAAAACGCTGAGAGGTGGTTGTGCACCTCAAGTGCAACAAAGAAGGCCCTCTACAAACAAGATCCGTTTCTCAAATGTAAGGAAGAAATAGCAAAATCTGTGTTTTTGAGATTTTTCGCACCAAACTAACCAAAAATTGGTTTGCATTAAATGCAAATTGCGAGATTAAATTTTAATCTCGGAAAATTTGGAGATTTAATCTCGCCAACTATTGGTCCTACAGAAAACTAAAAAAAAAATAAAATAAATGAGAAGCTCATTGAATATCCTCCAACCTATTCTAACGATAACTTTCCAAGATTCTTATTCAATTCTTGTGAACACGAAAAAATTCTAAGCTTCAAATTGTATAAAATATTTTTTTGGAGTAAGATGATAGAAAATCATCTTGTGGTCGTATTTAGGATAGAAATTTGTGTTTGAACGCGGAAACGTGAATTTAAGCATTCCAAAGGTTCATTATTGAAAATAATAAACCAAAAAATTGAAATCAATGTTTTCGGGGATGGATTCTGGGGTCTGCTGTGCCACCTCTCACCGAAATTTCTCCCCTCAATTTGATTGTAATTTTGTTTTATTATACCTTTGAAAAGCTTATAGAAAGTATTTGTGAAATCTGCTCAGGTTAGGGTAAAAAAAAATTAATTTTTTTTTGCTCCAAAACAAATTTTCTAAAATTTAAAAATTTATTTTTTGTGTTTACAAGAATTGAATAGGAATCTTGAAAATTTATGTTTCTTTAAGGTTATTTAATGAGCTTTGCAATGTTTTTTTTTTTTTGGTTTATTATTTTCAATAATAAGCCTTTGGAATCGAGCAAGAAAAAAAATTTTTTAACCCCCCCTCAAAATTTGATGTTTTACGTTTCAAGGTACGTAGAATACGAAAATCGAATAAAAAAATTTCCGTCCGTCCGCCGTACGTCGTACGCCGTACGCCGTACGCGGCACTTTTCTTAGCAACACTGGACCGATTTGGTTCAAATTTGGTATATGGGCTCCATTTGGGGTCTAGTTGTGCCGCGAAGCTTTTGGTTGATGTAGGTCACTTCTAAGGGGTGAAAATTAAGGGTTGAAATTTTCAAGAGTGCCCTAGCTCGAAAACTCTCGAAATAAACGTATCGTTTTTTCACCAATTTTAAATACTACAGAATTTTTAAAAATTTTTGAGACCACCCGGAGCTCTGTAGGACAAACCGTTCGGTCCCTACGAGTATTTGAAGGTTTTCCTTCGATAAAACAGAATCATGAGTGTGAATCGCAAAAGAGGTCTAATCTCCATTCAAATTTTATCGGACTAAAATGCGATCGCTGTTCATTTCTTCGATTTGTATACAGTTTTGCCTTCTGCGTAACCAGTAATCAAATTTCCATATCAAGCTTTCTATTTTTCGAATCGAGTGTGAAGCGTTTAGTTCTTTCTAATAAACTTGATTGTGAAGGTGTGAAGCCATTACAGTGTGGTAGGTAGTACCTACCAATAGTTGGTAGGTAAAAAAAAGTTGGTAGGTAAAACAATGTTTGTAGGTAAAAAACGCTGCAAATCATTGCTCACTGATCAGATCACTGATCAGCTGAGTGAGCTCCGAAGCCATTTTCAATCCTATTGAATGGAGGTGCTCTTCCAGGCGTCTCCAGCATTCGAGGATATCTTCTTCACTCCTCACATCACTGATCAGCTGAGTGAGCTCCAAAGCCATTTTCAATCCTATTGAATGGAGGTGCTCTTCCAGGCGTCTCCAGCATTCGAGGAGATCTTCTTCAATCCTCACATCACTGATCAGCTGAGTGAGCTCCAAAGCCATTTTCAATCCTATTGAATGGAAGTGCTCTTCCAGGCGTCTCCAGCATTCGAGGAGATCTTCTTCACTCTTCAGATCACTGATCAGCTGAGTGAGCTCCGAAGCCATTTTCAATCCTATTGAACGCAGGAGCTGAAATTTGAGAGGGAAGGTCAAGGGAGAATACAGATGGTGGTAGGTGCTATTGATGGAGAACCAGTGATCTATACAGAAGGATGATCTATACACAAAATAATAAACCTTTGAGCAATGATTTGCAGCGTTTTTTTTTTTTTTGCATTTGCTGTAGGACCAATAGTTGAGGAGATACTTACCTATATGGTTAGATTCAGGCAAAAAACCACGTCAAAAAAAAAACGTCTGCCAAGTTGGGTGGGCAGTATAGCTTCCTCACTCATTGTAACATGGACGTATAGAATCAGTTGGCGAAAAACAGGAGAGGAAATGGCCTTGGAGCTCACTCAGCTGATCAGTGACCACTCAGGCACCTTCAGCATTCTCCATTGACCCTGCCTCTCAAATTTCAGCTTCCTGCGTTCAACAGGAGAGAAAATGGCCTTGGAGCTCACTCAGCTGATCCGAAGGTGCTGAAATTTATAGGGGACCGTCTAGGACCTAACCCGCACAATCCCTGAAAATTTCATCAAAATCGGACCACAGGTTAGTATAGTTTTGCCCGGGACAAGGATTGACCACAGACAGACCGACAGACCGACAGACAGACAGACAGACAGACACGGAACCAAAATTGTTCGGGAAGCTCTAAAACGCAAAAAGCAAGTGGAAATTTTGATTTTGGAGGACATTTTTTTTTTTCACTTCTTTCACGAATACAAAGCTTCCCTACCTTCGGTAGTGAGGAAGCAAAAAATCCTGCAATTATTCTCTCACACTTGAGAATTGGTTGGGTCAAGAAGACCTTTTTTGTCCCATTTAAGGTGCACAACTTCTTCCTATAGCATTTTGACATCTCATCACCAATCACACCCTGTATTATTTTGTACAAAGCTGTGATGTTCTATTTGATTAACATTTCCGTGTACTAACCAACCTTACTTGTAATAACCTTACTTGTCGAGCAGTTGGATAATTACCACTTTCCAACTTGTTTGTACGTAACTCCAAGTTTTAACAGCCCTATAAAGTCAGTAATCCTGTCACTTTTCTCTTTTCCGCTCTTTCAAGGCGAATATGTAGTCTTCAATCAGTTTTTCCCTCCCAGTACGTGAAAAAATTCGAGCTTTTACCATCCAGAGCGATCCTTGAATAACTTCGTCGGATTGAAAGCGGCGTTGCCCAGTAAGTACAATTAAGTTGTAGGTTCCTCTCTCTGCTGTGGAAGATCAATCAAAAACCAGTCGCAGGGACACGTACCAAACTGCCTTCACTGTTTATAGGTAAGTTTAGAGGCAAACTTCTTTACTTTCTTTTTTAACCATTCACTTGAGAAATAAAAGTAGTACATCTACGATTTATTTATGAACGTGCGTGAAAAAACACATTCTACCTTCTCAACCGGGGTGACTAGAAGGTTTTGGACTAACAAATCCATTTTTCGCACTATGCAGAAGCAAGTAGAGAAACCTTGGAAGTAAGAACACACTCTCTGACCTGATTTCCTTTCACGTAGAAACAAGTTATTCAACCGGTTCATATTATACAGGTAGTGTACTCAACAGGAGAGTTTACTGTGCATAACGAGTTCACCTAAAGGTTCAGTGTCCGGTCTGGTTTTCATTGATCGACATAACCCTTTAAAAAGCCAAACGAATGTTGAACATACGAAGTAACAAGTTAATTATCATCGACCCCCTTCAGTTGATTCAGGTTGTAATTTAATCAATTGACGATTTTTTAATTAAATGCACTCGATCAATATTTTTTTTTTATACTGGGTGTCCCAGAATGATCCTCACTTTAAGGCTGATTCTACGACTAATTGGCAACAACTTTATAATATTATGCCTTAACATATTTTCCAAAACCCTCATCCAATCCTATTTTTTTATTTCATTTTTTTCGTACTTAATTAGTAAAAATAGCCGTAACTCCCTTAGATTACAAGTAAATTTAAATTTGAGAAATTCTTGCAAGCAATAAATTTACTTTCTGTTCATAGGAACGCCGTCCATACACTTCATACCATTGTCGTTATACAGGGTGTCCCATGTTAAGGACCGAAAAACTTCAGGAGTCGATTCTACAACTAATTTTAGTAAGAAAGTGTCTCCTAGCAATTTTTCGTTAGAAGCGTAATTTCCGAGTTATTTTAATTTTAAGATTTTTTTCGTGTTTTCGACCTTAAGCCATAAAACGCTGCAAATTATTACACAATGGTTTATTATTTTCTATATAGATCACTCGTCTACAAAATCACCAACCATCCAATATGAAAAGAAAAAGAAAAAAAAAAAAAAAAAAATCAAAAAAAAAAACAAAACCACCAACCATCTATTGCATTTCGGTCTGCTCTAATTTGAACGGAGATTAGGCCTCTTTTGCGATTCACACTCGTGTTTTGATTTATATATATATATATTTCAATATAAACACTTAAATTTTCGTAGTGAGCGAACGGTTTGTCCTACAGAGCTCCGCGTGGTCTCAAAAAATTCTAAAAATTCTATAAAATCTTAAATTGAAGGAAAAACAATACCTTTATTTCGAAATTTTTTGAGTTAGGGCGTTTTCAAAATTTCAAAATTGATTTTGGAACCCTTAGGAGTGACCTACATCAACCAAAAGCTTCGGGGCACAACTAGACCCCAAATGGAGCCTACATACCAAATTTCATCAAAATCGGTCAATGCTAAGTGGCAAAAGTGCCGCGTACGGCGTACGGCGTACGGCGCACAGTGGGGCGGGAGTGGAAAAAACTCCATTTTTGCAAAGTGACTAAAAAAGAAATGTAATGTGGTTTTCTCAAAGTGTATTACCTGTAGAATCAGGGTGTGAAGGACCTTCAATGTTTAAAAATTGTTTTCACTGCTAAATGGGGGCTCAAACCTGATATTTCGAGATTTTAAGCACTTTGAGAGTGGAATTTGAAAATTTCCTAACACGTTCTATGTGTTTCAAAAAATTAAAATAAAATTATAAAATGTTGGATATATATATGTAGTATCTCTAAAAAATACTGATTATTTTTTCATAACATTTTAGCTTGAACATTAGTTCCAGATTTGGGTTTTTATTGCGAAATACAACTTTAGAGGAGTGGGAAAACCGAGCTTCGCCTTCCTTCGGTTTGGCTCATTTTTTTTCCTGAAAATCTGACCATTATCAAGAAGCTGTAAAAATTTCATAGCCGTATTTCACCGAATTTAGATGTAGTGGGTTAAAATGTGATTAAAAGTACACCAAGAACGCCGTCTCTGCCGTCACCGCAGCTTCAGAGTAAAACCCTTCTAAAGGTTGTAACTTCTACATTTTCCTCTCGAAATCGATAACATATCGAGGGATTGTGAATGTTGACATGTAGAATGTCCCCTATGTGGGCTGTTAGCTACAATCACAGAGTAATGGAGTCAAGTTAAGGCTACATTGGTCGGATCATCTACACACAATCGGGTTATGGATACTGGGAATCTATGTGCCACACCCATTTGGCAGACATTTTTTGTTTTATTTTTTATTGGAGAACAGAATGATGTAAATAGCGACGTTTTCGTAAAATATTTCTGCTAAGAGTCAACAAGGTTCTGTTTGAACAAACCAGGTTCTTCGGGTTGTCATTCGCAGTAATGTGGTCAGTTCGTACTGTCGTGACATACCGAGAACATGACATGTTCTTTGTCATCGTTGAAAATCTCTTATTCGGATTTAGCAAACGTTTAATTTGGATTCGTTCCAATATTCGATCGCTTACTATACAATTTTCAGAGGTTTTTATCACTCAAAATTTTGTCAAAATTAAGTATATAACTATAAATTCACACATATATATTTACATATATATATTTACATGCATATATGAAGAAACCTCAATTCAATCATCTTTATCGTATCCTATAACCTCTGAAACGAAGAAAAAAACAAAATAACACACACCCATCGCCTGTAAAACCGCTTTTCTGTTTTTTTCACACGCTTTTCCACTTTGAGTAACATTATTTTTTTCAAAATTCAAGATTGAGTCCTAAAATAATAAATTTAAGCGTCAGAAAACATGTTTTTCTAATGTATTTTCGTATTCGGAATCGAATGAAACCATTCCCAAGACGATACAGTAATTCGTTCAAAAGATAATGACTTTTTTCCGCTTTTTGGCCATTTGGCCCCACTGTGCGGCGTACGGCGGACGGACGGCCAAATTTTTATTCGATTTTTGGATTCTACGTACCTTGAAACGTAAACCATCAAATTTTGAGGGGGTGTTAAAATTTTTTTTTTCTTGGTCGATTCCAAAGGTTCATTATTGAAAATAATAAACCAAAAATGACCATAACTCGCCTAATACACAAGCAATTCAAAATCTAATTACACCGTTGGATAGGGCGTTAAATTTACCATCTTTCTAGTGGTTATAAAAAAATTTTGTAAGGTCGTGATGGGCGAAAAATCAACTCGTAAAGTCATTTTTGTAAAATTGTCAAAAACTCCTACTTTTTTCTTTTGATTGTTAAGGTTTTACTTCCACATGATTTTTCACGTACCTCTACATTAAAAACTGCGCAAAGATCTCAGCTTTCTAATGGTATAATTTGTTTTAATTTTACTCCGCTAACTAGGGGTGAAAAATACGATTGAATTCTAAAAAACGTGGTTGCGCTCATGGTGTTTTTCGGTCCTTAACATGGGACACCCTGTACAGGGTGTTTACCATTTGGATGAACCAAACTTCAAGGATCGATTCTACAACTAATTTGCAACAAAAAATGTCTCTTAGCAATTTTTTCTTAACCCACTCAAAATTCTTTTTTTCCACTTCAAAGTTTTTATTCGTATTTTCGACCTTGCAGCACTAAAATGGTCATAACTCCCTTATTCCTAATGCTACTTCGAATCTGAGTACATCGTTGGACAGAGCGTTAAATTTCCTATCCATTTAGTGGGAAACCCAGTTTCTTAAACAAAAAAATAAATCAAAGTCAACATTTATAATTTTTTTCTCGAAAATTGACATTTTTCAGGCTAACGATTCCCTCGTAAAAAACGCTGCAAATCATTGCTCAAAGGTTGATTATTTTCTGTATAGATCACCCTTCTGATTTGAATAGGATTGAAAATGGCCTTGGATCTCACTCAGCTGATCAGTGATCTGAGGAGTGAAGAAGATCTCCTCGAATGCTGGAGACGCCTGGAAGAGCACTTTCATTCAATAGGATTGAAAATGGCTTCGGAGCTCACTCAGCTGATCAGTGATCTGAAGAATGAAGAAGCTTTTGAGCAATGATTTGCAGCGTTTTTTACCCACCAACATTTTTTTTACCTACCAACTTTTTTTTACCTACCAGGTAGGTACTACCTACCACACCATACTGGCTTCACACCTTCACAATCAAGTTTATTAGAAAGAACTAAACGATTCACACTCGATTGGAAAAATAGAAAGCTTCATATTGAAATTTGATTGCTGGTTACGCAGAAGGCAAAACTGTATACAAATCGAAGAAATGAACAGCGATCGCATTTTAGTCCGATAAAATTTGAATGGAGATTAGACCTCTTTTGCGATTCACACTCATGATTCTGTTTTATCGAAGGAAAACCTTCAAGTACTCGTAGGGACCGAACGGTTTGTCCTACAGAGCTCCGGGTGGTCTCAAAAATTTAAAAAAATTCAATACTATTTAAAATTGGTGAAAAAACGATACCTTTATTTCGAGAGTTTTCGAGCTAGGGCACTCTTGAAAATTTCAACCCTTAATTTTCACCCCTTAGAAGTGACCTACATCAACCAAAAGCTTCGCGGCACAACTAGACCCCAAATGGAGCCCATATACCAAATTTGAACCAAATCGGTCCAGTGTTGCTAAGAAAAGTGCCGCGGACGGCGGACGGCGGACGGGGGACGGCGGACGGACATTGCAAATTTGGATTCTACGCACCTTGAAACGTAAAGTGACAAAGTTTGAGGGGGGGTTATAAAAATTTTTTGCGATACGATCACATAGGCTTATTATTAGAAATAATAAACCAAAATACTAATAATGTTCAGGAAGGTCCAAACGTAGGTAAAATACGAGTGGAAATGTAATTTGGTGGACTTTTTATTGCAATCCTTGAAAAGTGAAGGCAATAATACTTGGAAATTTAACGCTCTGTCCAACGATGTACTCAGATTCGAAGTAGCATGAAGAATAAGGGAGTTATCACCATTTTAGTGCTGCAAGGTCAAAAATACGAATAAAAACTTTAAAGTGGAAACAAAAAATTTTTGAGTGGGTTAAGAAAAAATTGCTAGGAGACATTTTTTGTTGCAAATTAGTTGTAAAATCGATCCTTGAAGTTTGGTCCATCCAAATGGTAGACACCCTGTAGACTCATTCTTTGAGCCAAACCCTCGGTTTTGCTCAACGATATCAAATTTTTCCGTGCCTACGGAAAAAACATAAAAAACACCAGAAAAAAAACTAAATAAAAAAAAGGTCGGGTTAGGTGGGGAAAAAATGTTTTAGCATACAAGTTGTTGTGAATTAGTCGTTGAATCAGTCTCTAAAGTTTGGATCATTAATTCTGGGACACCCTGTATAATGAGACATGTAATTCACATCCAACATAAACCCGGAAAATCAGAAAAAACTTTAACATTTTGTCTCGGGCCAATAAAGATGGTCCGATTTACATTGCGTTTTCAGGCATCCCGTATTTAGGCCTTGATGCACTCGGTAAATTTTGTCGCAGTTACAGCAAAGGTAATGATAGCACCTTCGCGAACTTACGACGCTTGAGATCGATAAAACATCAATTTCTCAGGATGTGATCGTCCGACTTCGGAGGGCATTTGAAGAGGGTAGTAGGCAATCTAATCAGTAGGAGAAAACTCGCAATATTAAAAATCGACATAATTGGGAAATAATTATTGGCAGTCGTCGTGATTAACTGATATCCCGTGTTAATTTGTGTCAATTCAGAAAACTACTAGCATGATTGTAAAGATCACTGTGGCATCAATTTCAACTACATAATATGTATGATCAAAGTGTTTTTGTATGATATTGTATGATCAAAGTGTTTTTGGAATAGTTGTACCGCCTCGAATTCAAATTGTTGAATTGTTCATTAAAGCTCGACTCAAGCCCTTCTGTATGAAGGGTAAAACAAATTCTTGGCACAATTTAATTTGGGTTTCGTTAAATTTCAGGAATTTTGAAAATGTTGAGATATGACATTATTGCATTAAATGAGCGATATCTAATAGGTAGCAAATTACCAACTTGTTATACAGATAGAGATGATTTACGGCAAGGGGTGTCGGAGCTAAAAGGAGTGGCACTCAACAACATCAGGGTGATGGCTGCAACCTAGTCGTGGCGCGGGGTGTGGTGCGGGAAAAGTGCCACGGAGTTGCGCGAGTTGGGCATCTCGGTAGGCGTACTCCGTGGTGTCACCACCCGTGTCCTGCTCGGCTCATATTTGAACTGGTGGTAGTTCTATAGAGGCACTTCCCTTCAGCCCTCTCTCCCACCCCCACCTTCCTCATCTTCCCTCAACCCTAGGGCCAGCGTCGGGTGAGTCCTGGGCGTCCTCCCCATTATATTTGATTTATTTATTTATTTTTATTTGTGGCGCGCCCCCTCCGTCACAAAAAACATTTTGTCTTTGAGGGGAGTTTGGAAAAAAAAATCCAACCAATAATGCGATTGAGGAAGCTAAACAGCCAACTAAACGTCGAATTTGAGTTTACGATGATGAGGAAGTGATTCAAGGACTGGTCTTCCTAGTTGGCTAGTTCTTCCTAGTTCTTCATAATTTTAACAGAGTTGTTTGATTGGACTCTATCATGTTTTCAGGTATTGTAGTTCTTCCTCTTTAAAATCAAAACCGTATTTAGTGCTTTTTAACTAAGTCAAGTTTACCTACTTATTATTTTAGTACCATTAGATGTAGTTATTGAACTAACCTAGGTAATGTGACGAACAGCCTATTTTCGTATATTTCAAGGCCGAGAGGAAGATTGGATTCTGGTACGAAAGCCCCGCTTTTGATGGCGGCTTCTCGAGCTGCTCTCGTCGGATAAGCGAAGTCGATGTTGCCCCAGGCGAAGACTTCTTGAAGACCTGGCTTCTGGGACGTCGCCTGCTGACCTGCCGCCAGCCACGTCATGGATACCAACCATGGCAAGTAGTAACCTGTCAACATAAGCAACACACGGTGTTAATGATTGGTCATTTAATTAACATCTAAATTACATAGTGATATAAATAAATCAATCACGGCGTGGGCTGTGGTGCGGGAAAAGTGCCACTGAGTTCGGCATCTCGGCAGGTGTACTCCGTCTTTCTCGACTCATACCTAAACTGATGGTCGTTCTAAAGCAGCAACAGCAAAGCATTCATTCCTCTCTTGCATTCCACCTTCGTTATGCCGAGCGCCGCCATAGGAAAGACCTGGGCGACCTCCTCATTATTAGTTGATTTATTGCTTCCGAGTCTACCAAGGTAGCGGAAGCTTTGTTTTCAGTTTTCAAGGCCGAAAAAAAGAGTTCTCCAAAATCGGAATTTCCACTCGCGTTTTACGTTTCAGACCGTATTGAACAATTTTGATTCCGTGTCTGTCTGTCTGTGTGTCTGCAATGAAGTCCTTGCCACAGCCGTAACTTTTACATTTTTCATCCATTTTCCGTCCGACCGCCGTCCGCCGTACGCGGCACTTTTCTTAGCAACCCTGGACTGATTTGGTTCAAATTTGGTATATGGGCTTCATTTGGGGTCTAGTTGTGCCGCAAAGCTTTTGTTTGATGTCAGTCAAGGGGTGAAAATTGAGGGTTGAAATTTTCAAGAGTGCCCTAGCTCGAAAACTATCGAAATAAAGGTATCGTTTTTTCACAACTTTAAGATAGTATTGAATTTTTAGACATTTTAGAGACCACCCGGAACTCTGCAGGACAAACCGTTCGCTCCCTACGAGTACTTAGGGGTTTTTCTTCAGAATCACGAGTGTGAATCAAAGAGGTCTAATTTTCGTTTAATTTTTTGTTAACCAAAACGCGATCAGCGTTTTTGAATCAAGCTCCTCAATTATAGTGCCTAGGCATATTTTCAAATTAGAAGATGATTGTTGATTATTGTCCTACAGGTTTATCTGAGAGTTCCACACAATTATAGGTAGGTACGCACCTTTCTGTTTGAAGATCATCATGTCCTGAGGCAATCGCAAACCCGGATGAAAGTAGGTACTGCATACGAAGTCCCACGCCAACTACCTTTCAAAACTGAATAAAAACCCTGGACAATCAGATTCTTCAATGGAGGGGCAGACCGCCGGACCTTGGTCGAGTTTTCGCACCAGATGACAAACTCTGTCCTCTAAAGTTGCAAGACACGGTCCACCGCCTTCCTCAAGGAGCCTATAAAGGGAAGTCTACGCCTGAGGACGTTGTGAAAACTCCGTCCTACCCTGAGAACCTCGAGAGGAAGTGCATCCTCTCTATCAGAATCGGAGATAAGGATTTCTGCTGGTGACTAGTCTTCGAACTGCAACAGGTAACTGACATCTCGAACTGCATAACTGAGAGCGGATTTTCATCCACCTACGTCAACCTGACTGATGAAAATTCTACTTGGTGGGGACATGGGAAGATTTTCAATTGAACAATCGAATTCTATCATTATTTTCTTCACGGGTACAGATCGTGGAAACCGAATTTCACCCCAGCCTGTGACGATATAGTCACACATAATCATTAACATACAGTTTTCTTTCTTTTACAACAAACAATAACTCCTAAAATGTTTTCGCAAGTGATTAACAAACATCCCGTTCATCTTATCTGGAGAGTTTCTTTTCAACAGGATTTGTGACTCCCAGAGAGGTAGGCATGGACACCTAATTAGTTGACAAAAGTTATGATCATGAGATAGACGGTGTTGGAAGCTCTTGCGAAATCATACAGGACTGTGACCTGGTTCTATAGTAGGCGGCTGTAGGCAGACACCTTCTAGGCAGGCAACCTAGGATAAATCAAAGAATCCTGGAGTGATTGATTTTTAAATGCTTTGTTTGAACAATAATATGTAAAACCAACAATAAACACCAAACATTATACGGCTTGAGCTGCAAAGCTACAAACATTCCGGAGTCGTAGTTTTTTTTTTTTTTACTTTTTTTTAACAATCAAGGTTCATTAGAAGATTTCCTACCTATAATGCATAAATTTATTATTCAACTAGGGATCAACTAAGGACGGACTGGAAATGTAAGAGTATTTCATTCTTATCACCTGACATTTAATAATATCTTTTAAATTTCTGTGTCGTTTATTGCTTCTAGGCAACATTTATTCAGTTTATTTGCGTATCGTATGATGTTTTGATTGGTTCGGGGAGGGTGTCGACTACTGACACAAATTTCGGCTCATATTTATTAGTTGACAGGGGGTGTCGACTTCTGAAAAATTTCAGAATTTGCTGTGCATCAGTAGTTGACACTTGCTATATTTTCTTCGAAAATATACGAGGGTGGATCAAATATAAACGGGACTCTGACCTCTGAGCGCCGATGGTTGACAGAAGCGGGGCCCGCTTCGAGGTTGTTTGAACAGGTTCATTAGAAGGTGGATGAGGGGGGCGTCTCCCCCTTTACAACCTTTCATGAGTAGTTATCGCGATGTCTGAACAAAAGGTGCCCGTTTCCATTGAGCAACGAAGTATCATAAAATTTCTTACCCGTGAAAGAGTCAAACCTTCGGAAATTTTTCAAAGGTTGACTGCCCAGTTCGGGGACCAAACCCTCTCTAGGACCCGTGTGTTTGCCTGGCACAAAGAGTTTCAGGAGGGAAGAGAACGAGTAGAGAATGAGGAACACGATCGTCGTCCCCGGAGCAGCATTACGGATGAGAACATTCAAGCAGTTCGTGACATTCTTGAAGATGATCGACGTGTGACTGTCTCCGAAATCGCTGAGCAGGTAGGGGTAAGTTATGGGAGCTGCCAAACGATCATTACAGAGCACCTAGGATTCTGTAAAGTGTGTGCCAGATGGGTCCCTCGCCTTTTGACTGCAGATCAGAAGTTGAGACGTTTGGAGGTCTGTCAGAGGCTTTTTGCAAGGTTTGAGGAAGAAGGGGAAGCATTTTTGGCTAGCATCGTCACCTGCGACGAAACATGGGTCCATCATTACACACCCGAATCGAAGCAAGCCAGTATGGAGTGGCGGAGGAAGGGGGAGACAGCCCCAGTGAAAGCAAAAACTCGACTGTCTGCTGGCAAGGTCCTTGCAACTGTTTTTTTCGACTATCGAGGCGTTTTGCTCATTGATTTTTTGCATGAGCGAAGAACAATCAATGCTGCCTACTATTGTGAGCTGCTGACTCAGGTGAGGGCTGTATATCGCAGCAAAAGGCGGAATCAACCAATTCGTGACGTCATCCTCCTCCACGACAATGCAAGGCCCCATACTGCAGCTCTAACTGTTCAAAAATTGGGAGAAATGCATTGGACTCCACTTGATCATCCTCCCTACAGCCCTGACCTATCGCCCTGTGATTTTCACTTGTTTGGGCCACTTAAAGAAGCCCTAGGCGGACAACGATTCGAGGATGATGAGGGGGTCGAGGGGTTCGTGCGCAATCGGCTTCAGACGCAACCTTCATCGTTTTTTGATGCTGGGATTAAAAAACTTCCTATTCGCTGGGAAAAATGTGTCACAAAAGCAGGAGACTATGTAGAAAAGTGACATATACCCGCTTTTTATTTTCTAACAAATAAAATTTAAAAAAAAATAAAGTCCCGTTTATATTTGATCCACTCTCGTACCAACTAAGTTCATAGAATAGTCTGAAGGTTTAGAGAATGGAATCTTATAAACTTTGTATATACTTTTCTTACTTTGAAAAAAGTGAAAACAATGGAATGACGAATCCTGTCGACTACTGACTCAAGAGGTACTGTCGACTTCTGACACATGTAGGTGGAATGACTGACGAATCCTGTCGACTACTGACTCAAGAGGTACTGTCGACTTCTGACACATGTAGGTCGACTACTGGTGAAAAAACCATGTCGACTACTGTAGAAAATGTTGTTCACTGGTGTCGACTACTAGAGCATTGGGATGTTTTACAAAACTCATTTTCCCATTCCAAACCATGTTGAATAATATTTACCGCTGCCAGGTCTTTTAGGGAAGGATCATGGGTACACAATGAACAGGTTTGCAATGAGAATAAACTAATTTCCCTACATGAAACGTAAGCTGAAAGTTCAAACTTCCTTTAACGTGTCGACTTCTGACGCATTACCTCAATAGAACGAAACTGGTACCTATTGCCAATATTTAAAATTTTGGTAAGAAAGTGATGATAGAAGTTGGGGTGCTTAGTTCATTCTTGAAATACATCTGAAAACGTCTGCCAAGTGGGTGTGGCACATAGCTTCCTCAACCCGATTGTATAGATGATCAGATGCATGTTAGTTGATTTCAAAACATCAATCCCCAAGTATCTTGCTGTACCCTTGTGAGGGACTCTACACGCCAACCCGCACAATCTCTGAATACTTCATCGAAATTGGGCGGAAAATGTAGAAGTTATGGCTGTTTCAAGGAATTCACGTTTGCGCATGCGCAGTGGCTTCTGTCGGTTTGGGGACCATGATTTGCATAGGGGACATCTACACGCCAATTTGTACAATTCCTGAAAATTTCTTCAAAATCGGATTAAAAATGTAGAAGTTATGGCTATTACAAGGAAATTCACGTTTGCGCATGCGCAGTGGCTACTGCCAGTTCCGGGGCGATGGTTTTCATAGGGGACTATCTACACGCGAATCTCAACAATCTTGAAAATTTTCTTCGGAATCGGGTTTAAAATGTAGGTATTATGCCTTTTACAAGGATTTCACGTTTGCGCATGCCTAGTGGCCATTTGGCGGGCCATGATTTTACAATCTTCACTCCAATCCGAATAATCCCAGAAAATTTCATCGAAATCAAATGGGAAATGTAGAAGTTATGACTGTTACATGGAAATACACGTTTGCGCATCCGCAATGGCTAATATAACTTTCATACGGGACTGTCTACACCCCAATCAGCATAACCCGTACAGTCCATGAAAATTTCATCAAACTTGGATAATAACTTTGTATAGTTTTGCCCATTACAAGGATTTCATGACCGTCACACGAACACACAGACAGACACAGAATCCCATTGCGCCTGATTTTTTTTTAGATTTTTGATCGAAAGTAGACCACATCCTAAGAATTTTTGACACCAGCCGTTCCCTTTTTGGATGAGTAGATCTTTTTCTATGATTTTTCAAAGTTTCGAATTATTCTGACGTCACGCGCCCCTCCCGACTGGGCGGGACCCCCCAGGCCACTGTGACGTCATAAACATTCAAATCTTTGAAAAATCATTGAAAAAGTTCTTCTCCCATTAGAGACTTGCTCTCGCTAGTTGGTGTAAAAATTCTCGGATTGAGGTTTAGTTTAGGGCCGGAAAAACTGTTTTTTGTTATTTTCAATCTAATTTCAGGAAGGCCTGAAACGTAGAATTCGAGTGAAAATTTTGATTATGGAGAACATTTTTTTTTTTTCAACCTTGAAAAGTGAAAACAATGCATCCGCTGCCTTGGTAGACTTGGAAGCAAAATTACGAGAATCGGTTGAGCAGGGACTGAGAAAAAGGCACTTGAGAAAAACTCTATTTTTGTTAGGAGGGGGGTGTGGCGGGTGGTGATTTACTAGGAGTCGTTTTTTGTTTTCGTTCGTTCAAGTAACTTGCCATTCTAAATGATCATTCTGGTGCCTATTAGGTAAGGGAAATCGAAACATCGAAACATGATCTACCTACATGGTACAAAAACCTCCCTTCACAGTAGGTAGAGTCAAAGGGCCAATTTAAATGGCCTCCTAATAATAGTGTACAATCATTGATTATTTTGAATAGGCTCCTTCGTAAGAGTTTCAGTTAAAATACTCAAGGTATGTAATCTGTGAGAAATAATTCCAAAATATTGAGAGTACACTTTGAGCCAAGCTCACACCTCAAGAATCCGTCACTGAATATCGACGTGCACTTATATCAATGGTTATAGAATTAATTCGAGTTTATTTCACATTGTAACATCCAGGGAACCAAAAATCAGACTTACCAAGTCCATTGAATATCATAACGGCTTTATGTCAGAGACTCAGCCTAGAAGATCCCTATTGCAGTATTATTGCAGATCGTAACAACACAAAAATAGACCCAACTTGCACGAACTCCACCGACGAACTGGTCTGTCATCGGACTTGCAGTGAATCTGGCCAAGTAGGAAGTGTTTCTCCAAAGCGGTTCTTAACTAATCATGTCCCATTTTAGGAGCCGACAAGTTTACGCTAAAAATTTTCATTCGGACTTGACGGTTGAATTCTTATACGCTTGAGGCCTCACGAAGGGAGGATATCGTATAATTAAGGACGAGGGGAGTCGCTTGACCTCGTCGTGGAGGAAGTTGAACCATCGTCTCCTAAAGGCTTCCTTCCTGAGACTGATTGGGTGTAGATAATGATAAATAGGTGATAATTCGGAACTCTCAGGATTCCCCGCTCTCTGCAGATGTAATTTAGTACTCGTGTTTATCTATGATGATTATACAGATCAGCCCCTTGACCTTTTTGGTAACTAAGTAATGCATTTATCATGACGTTTTTCATCAATTTAAGATATTTAAGATTAATTTAGGTTAATAATTTCCAAAAATGAACCTTTGGAATCGACCAAGAAGAAAAAATGTAACCCCTTCCCCCTCAAAATTTGTCGGTTTGCGTTTCAAGGTACATAGAATCCGAAAATCGAATAAAAATTTTGCCGTCCGTCCTCCGCACTTTTTTTAGTTACTATGGAACGATTTTTATGAAATTTGGGGTCTAACTGTACCCCGAAATTTTTGGTTGACGTCAGTCACTTCTAAAGGTTGAAAGATACGACCTAACATTTTCCTATATCCCAAACACTTTCAATATAAAGATATTCTTTTTTAAACCATTATCCACCATAACATTTTTCGCGACATGGGAGCTTCGAATCTGAAGCGCATTTTAAAATCCACGACACCCAACATGCGAATTCGAGTTCACCCCCCCCCCCCCCCCCCAACACCAATGGTGCCTTTCATCTATTGGTTTTGCTAGTCAATCCGTCAAAGTTCACTTACCTATTCAAGGCGAAAAAAAAACACGAAATAAGCGGTATATGGTGCCCTGGCACCATGGTGGCACCACTATTAGTTCCATGGTGGTACAGAGAATAATTCATGAAAATCCGGAGGTATAATGAGAATTTTTAGATTTCAAAGCTTGGATACAATTAGTAAGCTATAAAGGAGCCGAAATATTGAAAAATCGGATGTTTTGTGAATATTGTGAATATTCCCCCCCCCCCCCACTCACTCCCTCACCATGCTAATTTCGATACTCTGGTGAAATAGTGTGCAATTTGGAAGATTTCTGAGTCGAAAAAAAATAAACTCGCAATTCGGTAGGAAATTGAGGCCTGGGCAGATTTTACAAGATTATGCCCCTTTTTAAGAATTAACCCCCCCCCCCCCTAAAAGGCAAAATTCGAAATTCCGGTGAGGTAGGGCACAACTAGATAGTTTTCCGCGTCGAAAAAAAAAAGAACCACGAAAATCGATTGAAAACTAAGGCCTAGGCAGAGTACACAAGAGTTTGTCACACACACACACAGACATACACCTATGGTTTTTTCGCGGATTTGGATTCAGAATGGTCTAAAACGGATTATTGTGTGGTTTTTTTCATGTTGAGTGCTGTCCAACTTTATCCCAGATCAATCGCATAAGGACGCCCAAGTCTTACTGTGGGACGTCCTAAAAAACCACCGGACTTACTGCTGATAAAATGCAGTTATAACTCAGTGTTCAAGATACTATTATGAGAAGGGGCTGGGTTTTACTGTAAACGGGCTCTCAAGGAGTGTACAAATGATATGTAATATTGCAAGATGGATTGTATTTGAATATTCTAATATTCAGTTGCAATAATAAATCACGTTAAAAAAAACATCAATTTAGATCCAGATCTGGAATATTGAGGTATTGAAGATGAAATTAAGCTCCACGACCATAGAACGTATTCAAGAGAGGTACCTAGTTCCTTGAACTCTAGGTAGAATTGAGTCAAAAGAAGATTATTATCTTTGAGGAGACGATGATTATCTTACCTCTGTTGGCTATATTACGTGAAAAAGTCTTTCTCTGGCTGGAACAACTAGATTTCTCCCTTTATGTTGTATGACTACGAACGTAACTGAAATTAACTTCATGGATCGTGGATCACGAATTCATAACAACCTAATATATAAGCAGCAATAGAATAATGTTGAGTAGGTAATCATAAATCTCAATATTTCTCTCCTCGTTTGGTATTCCTTTCCCTTCGTGGATTCAATTGAAGAGAAAGGTTTATTTAGGTTTATAATTTTCTATATTTTGGTTCACCATTCGTTAATGTTTATCAGTTCAATAGACTAAAAACTTACTTCAAAATTCATTTTAAAAGTTCATAATGAAGTCATTAGAATATTATTGATGTTTTTGGCACTTTTTTCAGATACCAGGGATTAAATTTAACGAACTTTGGTCGGTGCATTCATACAAGTACCAAAATCCTCAATATTCATCCCTTCAAATTGGATGGCAATTGAGGCCTGAGGGGAGCACGTTAAAATCTAACTAGAAACACAGCTTTGTCGATATTTAAATATTAATTGAACATATTGATGTATTTATCAATTGATCAATCATTAATTTGTCGAAATATTAATTGAAATTAAAATTTCAAAATTCCGGCGACGTAGTGCAAGTGGTGCCTATTTGACGATCCTCGGAGTCGTTATTGGTTCTATGCAGTCGACTAATGAGAGCAAGATCTGTGTCACACCCATTTTGTCATTACTCGTTTCTCATGTTGTTATTATAATTTGTTTGTTATCAATTGGTGCTATGCACAGAAATGTTACAATAATTTTTTTTTAAACAAAACAAATTTGTCGATAATATTGCCAATTTGCTTGAGTTGAAAATTGCAACCTAGATCACCTTCATCAAAAGTTACTTTAAAAAAACACGTACCTACGTTTACTCTCAGAATTCTATCGTATTGAGTCGAAAAAAGGTGGTAATGTAAACCCACCCATTATTTCCTGCCTACGATGTTTGATGGATTGAGCAACCTCTGCCGTCGTCATGCGTATTTTCTGCCGTTGTCCACACGCGATCTGTCAGACGGCAGAACGATAAAGTGAGTTTCTACGTGTCACTAAGAGATGAATAAGGCCGACCCGTGAAACGTCTTCATAAAAGCGGAATGGCTGTCGAGACGTGTTGCGTTTGCAGTCGTTTGAAATCGGAATTCCAGAAAGGCCGTTTCTAAGGACTTTCGAGGAATGGTTGCAGTTTCACGATGTCCCGAAATTATAGGTTTTTTAAAGAATAATACACAGAAGACCTGTTCGATGATGCTTTGTATAGAGGTGGCGAGCCCGTATGCTTGAAGATGGCTTTGTTCAAGATTCTCACCACTTGTACCATTTTATCTCATGCAAATTATCATCAAAAACGCTGCAAATTATTACGCAAAGGTTTATTATTTTTCTATATTGATCAATCGTCTGCAATTAACACGTCTTTGCCATCGACACTACCTACCAGCCATAGTTACTTCCTAGCTTCCACATACCTAGGTACTTCACAATCAAGTTTATTTGGTTTTAGGTCGAAGACACAGGGATTATTAGGACTTATTATTACCCCTGATTATTAGAAAATTCAATTACTGGTTGCTAAGGACGCAGAAGTGAGGACAACTCGACGAAACGAACAACGATCGCATTGTGGTCAGCTAAAACTTGAACGGAGATTAGACCTCTTTGTGATTCACGAACGTGTTTCCGATTCATCGTAAGTCCGACCGTTCTCGTAGGGAGCGAACGGTTTGTCCTACAGAGCTCCGCGTGGTCTCTAATAATTCTAAAAATTCAATACTATTTAAAATTAGTGAAAAAACAATACCTTTATTTCGAGAGTTTTCGAGCTAGGGCACTACTGAAAATTTCAACCCTTAATTTTCACATCTTAGAAGTGACTGACATCAACCAAAAGCTTTCGGCACAACTAGACCCCAAATGGAGTTCATGTACCAAATTTCATCAAAATCGGTCCATGGGAACTAAAAAAAGTAGTCCGCATACGGCGGACGGACGGAAAATTTTTTATTCGATTTTCGGATTCTACGTACTTATCTTGAAACGTAAACCAACAAATTTTGAGGAGGGTTAAATAATTTTTTTCTTTGTCGATTCAAAAAGTTCATTTTTGAAAATAATAAACCAAAATCGCAGGAGACAAGGTATGAGAAGAGAACATGGAAGTAGTGAAACGAGAATCTTTTGGAATAGTTGTGAATCAAGATGTGACTCTTTCTTCTTGATGGAAATCAACTCATGATATTGATGAATAGATAGAAGAAATATATGGAAAGATAGATGGATAATATCCATGTATCCTTATAGAATAGGATAATATATTCCGAAAATCTAACAGGTACCTAATATCCATTGTTTCTTCTAATCTCCCCAACATACAGATAAAAGCCTCAGTGATTTCTGCTTCATCTCAATCCTACCTTTCTGGTTACGAACCAACATAAGTCGTAACAAGTTCTTAAACTGGACTTGATGTTGTTCGATGTTGCATCACACAGGTGTGCCCAGTGCGTGTGCGAAATGCGTGTGCTTGAAGATGGGTGTGTTCAAGGTTTTCATTACTTGAAAGATTTTATCTCACTCAAATTGTACTCAAAACCGAAGGTGACCAGGTACAAGAAGAGAACATTCACTTGGTTTATCGTTGACAGAGAAATACCTATTACGCACTTTGGAGAAAATGCGTGGGTTAGTTATAAAAAACTGGTCTTGAACCAGTTTTATCCTTGGAATCTATTAGAGCCCACAAGTCCCAGCATGCAACAGTCATCTCTTGATTTTGATGAAATTTTCCGGGGATTGAAAAATTTAATTTCTTTAAAAATTAATTTCTCGGCGGCTAATGATCCAATTTCGCCCAAATTGTGGAGTTTCATGAGTTAGTTATCCTTTAAGACTCTCCTTTTGATATTTCCCTGAGTTATTCTTTTGAATTAGTAATAAGTGCAAACATGCTACGTGCATCACGTCCTCAATTTTTAACATTTTCAGAAGACTCAAGGTTCGTAAAAATCGTTTAGTAAACATACCTATTGTTTATTATTGCTTGCATTCCAGGGGACGTCCCATTGGGTGAGGATTGATTCAATTTCAACCTTCTTCTTCAAGTGTCCTGTCCGCGACGAACGTTGGCTATCATCCCTGCAACCATCACCTTATCTACAGCCTTCCGAAATAATGAAGATGAAGACTCCCCGAACCACCGACGAAGGTTGTTCAACCAAGATATTCGTCGTCGTCCAGGTTCACGTCTCCCATCAATTATGCCTTGCAATATCATATTATGCAGAAGAGAGTACTTCTCATTTCGCATCGTATGTCCAATGTATTGCAACTTGCGCCTTTTTACTGTGCTCATCAACTCCATCTCCTTATCCATGCGTCTCAATTTCAATTCTCAATTTCAACCAGTAAGTGATAAAACGTACACTCCTTTTATTACGTTTACCTTTCTACAGCAACAAAAAAGTTTCACCCAATGTAATCATCAGTTTCACCATAACACAGTCAAGAATGTGAGATTAACTCCCTTATCGACCTTAATCGACCCTTATCGACCCACTTATAAAACATAACTACCCAATCATTTTCTTTTATTGAGCTAAATTTCTATTGTTTGATTACATTTTTAACCATTTTACAAAGTATGTTTTATTTAGTTCATTCATCATCTTGCCTCGCTGACACCTCTGTCAAGTCCGCCACGTATCATTGGATCATCTACACAATCATGATATGCATACGAGGAGGTATCGAGCACATCCACCAGGTGGAGTTTTCGTTTGTTCAAACGTCCGTCAACCTCGTTCATAGGAGGTTATAGAGCCAGGTCAATGCTTCACATATTGATCTCTTCTAATCCCGTCTGGTGTTTCGTCTGGAGACGAAAGAGAGAGGAGACGTCAGATCGAGGTGGTGAACCATGAAGATGTTAGCGCTAACTGGATCTGAACGGGCAAGGAAGGAGGCTAGCGGAACAGACAAGCTGTAGACTCAAAGACGCCTTCTCTTCGCTTATTTCTTCTCTAGGACCTTTGGCAATCGCGACTCATCCGTAGCTACGATCCTAACGTAAACTCATTCAGGATCTAGACTAACTCCCAGTCGAATGAAGAATTAACTATTATGACGACTCTAGAGTCTTCATCAAAACAATCGTGAGCAACTCGGGGACAACTTGTGTATGAAGTAAATGGAAGCAGAAATGATTTTTCAAACATTAGAAATGAAAATCTAGAGGAAGAAATATCAGCATTAACATTTATATGGTATGTATAAGCAAATTATTTCCTCAATAGGTAAACCCTAATACTTAATAACTAATAACTAATAAACTTTCTCCAACAGGTACATTTATAAGAGGACAGCAATAAAAGAAGTCACCGAACGGAGCTGATAATTACAAGAAGCTTAGACAATAATTTTACTGAAAATAGTTTTGCTAGGAAAAAAGCTTTGCTTTAGTATCTTAACTTTCAAAACATCCAAACCATAATTTTTTTCGTTAGTTTTTAAACTGAGGGTTTCAATTGTTTCCCGTATTCATTATCAAAGAACACAGTATTATTTTTGGATCCTCTACTGATGTCAACTGGTTTAAATTGACCTAATGCTTATCCAATCTCGTCTTTCGTCTTTCGATTTTTTTTTTAACAATGGTTTTGGCTTTAGAAAAAGCGAGGTTAACTGGCGAGCTAGTGCCAATCCACAAAAAATTTAGTGATGGTCTTATAACGAATATCTCAATCATGTCGACATTCGTCTCGCAGAATAATAGTTCCATGGCTATGGATGAATTAGGATAATTTGTATCCAAATGGCCATGACAGATGAAATTATGCAGATACCTACCTCGTTTTTCAAATAAAGCCTTATCTAAGACTGCCCATCGTTCACAGAAATAGTTTTATCAAACCTATCGGATTATAAAAACTATTAAAAATGTGAAGACGTTCCATCATTACATTTTTTATAAGACGACTCAATTGACGATTATCCTCATTATTTGTGCACGATTTTCATATCAACCTCTGGGAGCACAATTTTATTGAAACCATGGAAAATATTATTAATATTGTAAGAGTGACAAAACAATTTTGGCACAAATACTGTATATTTTGGTTTACAGTCTAATAAAGAATGAATATTTTTAGTATTGCCATGCCTATGTAGTGGCATTACATTATCAATATATGATTGCTTATACTCGTAATATTGTTGTGGAAGAAATCTAATCTATATAAAATCCCAACCGTACGTGTACCTGAGAAACCCGGGTTCGATTCCAAACCGTGACATCAAATTTTTGTCTAATTTAATAAATATTAGGTGTTTATATAATCTGATACATAAAATCCCAACCCGTGTGAAATGTAACTCCGTGTAGTATCCCCCGACCTATGACTCGGTGCAATATACCCCATTTCTCTTCCCCGGTTTTCTTTTCAGTTATCTACGATATGTTTTTGCTTGCTTTCAGCTGACATTTCACCTACTGGGTATATAACACGAATCTACATGGCCGGAGGAAGGCCAAAAGCAACAAAGACCCCACAATGAGTTCAATTTACCAGCCCTAAAGATATTCAAACAACACATTAAAAGCAACAAGACGTTTTTCTGTTAGGTATGTTAGGAATATATTCATCAAAATTCAGCAGATGGGAAAGTTAGAATGGAATAAACCGATAAAAAGAATAGCACTGCCAAAATATCCTGAATGCAAAATAAAACGTTTTTTTGTCACGATTTTATACAATAGAGTTTGTTTAGATTGTGAGCTGGGTCCTGCAATCTAGGAAGTAGCTTATTCCCTCTCATCTTCCTCAAGCGGACCGTAAAATTTTACTGTGCCAGAACAGCCATTTGCACGATAATTGCATCGACTCTACGACCCTCCTTTCACTTTCCCGGCTAACCTACTGACTCGGTATTTCTGCAGTTTGCTCCGTTTTGTAAGTTTCAAACGCCAACTATAACACGGGGAACAAATTATACCTGAGTTCCCCTCGATAGGGGCTTTTCCCATCAGCGGCGCCTTTTTGGTGGGTTGATGAATCGATTAGATACGATTAAATGCGGCTTTGCGATTGCTCGCTGTGATCCACATAAATTGTTGTGGATTTCTGAGTCGTGGATGAACGTAGCTACGTTAGGGTCGATACGACTCGGGTTGGGTCCTCTTGAAATAAAAGGCTCTTGGATTTTTTTCTTTTTTAATTAGCAACAGTTTCACAGTACAGCTTGTCTGCATCTTCAGGCTAAAAATA
The DNA here is from genome assembly GCA_009739505.2 of Apolygus lucorum. Classification (NCBI taxonomy): domain Eukaryota; kingdom Metazoa; phylum Arthropoda; class Insecta; order Hemiptera; family Miridae; genus Apolygus; species Apolygus lucorum. The sequence goes on from CM019171.2 coordinate 15,238,923, forward strand.
TTCATAAAACAAAACAACGAACTTAATTAACTATAAAATGGAACAGACTTTAACAGTGTAATATAAAATAAAATTTCAGACAGTTCAGACAGTTTTCAGACTTTAACAGCCTGCTAGCAGACGTTTTTGATTAATAGTGCCTGAAGCAGATGAAAGAGAGGTTGATAAAACTGATAAGACTGATAAAAAATTTTATACCCACATGTATGAATACTACACTACAAAATATAAGGTAAATATGAAGTATTAGCATAGTACATAAGATTGTTGAACTGTCTGAAATTTTATTTTATACTACACTGTTAAAGTCTGTTCCATTTTATAGCTTCGTTGTTTTGTTTTATGAATATTTATGCCTGAAGATGCAGACAAGCTGTTCTGTGAAACTGTTGCTAATTAAAAAAGAAAAAATCCAAGAGCCATTTATTCCAAGAGGACCCAACCCGAGTCGTATCGACCCTAACGTAGCTACGAGTACATCCACATAAATGACAGATACTACAACCGTCTGAGTTGGTTGGTAAATACCAATTTATCAGGTATTTGAGTCACTCTTGTGGTAAGTACGTTGAAGAAAAAGGCATAAATTTTACAATTCGGTATTCGCTGAGTTTGAAAATTCCTCTCAATATCTGAAGCATCAACGACCCCTTAAAGGTTGTGACCCCTTAAATAGATTGACTCTTTGAACGACACTCCGATTTGTTATTGAACCATACCCAATTCATATCAATATATATTTAGTTAATTAGGTAATAACATTAAATTATATTTGAATCATTGGGTACATATACGAGCTGTTTATTCCATCAGAATATTTTCAACTCTATTTCAACTTGGATTAGTTTTCACTTAATTGGAACTTGGTAATTATTAGATTCAAGTTCAAGATCATATGTATTCATAATTATACAATTAGCTATCTATACCTACACTTAGGTTTTGGTTTTAAATGGTCAAAACACACCATATTCGCCAGAGAGTATGATCCAGCTCATCGGCAGAAGAGAGTAGTCAGTGGAGGTGTTACATGCTACAAGAAAGGTCAATTCAAAGTCTAACCTGAAACCCGTGCAGTTTAAGAGACGTAACTTCGAGAAAGTTGACCAGCTAGTATATCTGGTGACACTGGAACATCTTTTTATACAAGGTGAATGTTCACTCCACACCGTTATATCTCCACATAGGCGATTTCTTCGTTCGAATGCAATTTTAACACAACTACCTAAAGAAAAGAAAGTTCTCCCTTAATTTTTAAAAAATAAAAATTAAATATTACTCCCCTATCATGTTAACTACCAATATTTTATGCTGGGTGTTTCCAGTAAATTTTGCACAGAAAAGGGTTTTGTACGGGCGTACATGTACCAGCACACTGGGAGGATTTTAGGGGTCAAGATTAATAAGCATCACGGTGTCTTGAAATTTTATATCTTGAAAATGCGTGTGTCCTGAAATTTCTAAATGGGTGATTATTAAAGTACAGGCAAATTCGCGTCTAACACCTGTGAAATTGCATCCACTAGACCTACAACGTTGATTGTTTTCCCCAACTGTAGGTTCTGATGAGCTCTTCAATACTCTCTAGAATTATATTGGATATTTTGTTTTTTAACGTTCTAACTCGTAAGCTGCAAATGCCTTTTCGCATTGTAGTGGTTCGTCTGAAAGTTAAATTATCAACTTTGTAGTCGATTTTCAATCATCTAATAACTTTTTTATTCATGTAATTTTTTTCTTCATTTGAGGATCTAACGTCTCAGAACGAGCCTTCGTTAATGAGCATGTAAACTCTAGTCAACACTCATGATCAATACAAAGCTGTCTACAACTTTTTTCAACATTGTCATGGCTAAAAAACAATCCTCTGCTGAGGGATATTTCGGAAATTGAAGCTAGTCGCGGAGGGTAGCAACCCCGTCAGTCGCCGATATTACCGTATCACGTCACACGTGCTGCTCAGTGACAAAACAATCCTCGTGGAGGAAGGAATTCAGGTGCGTAGGTTTATTACTAAAATTGTCGTGGTAGCCTCTAGTTCGGTAATCTTAAGGGGGTTCGGTAGTCATAGGGTAAAAATAACCTTTTCGTGACCCAGTATCTAGACAACGGTAAGTTCGATCTGCATGATTTTTTTTCATGTTGTTCAGCTACTCAAGGACAACAATAAGCATATTGCTTTCCAAAAATGTCTTTAAACTTTTTTTGTACAGCTATTTTAGATAACCTTTTTTTTAGTCAAACAAAAAAATTTTCTCGGCTTCCAAGTATTTTGTTTACAAAAAGCATATGCTAATGTGTAGAACTATTATTCCTTCATAACACAAAAAAAGAATCATCTCGATATCATGCGTAGTTCCAGAGATAAAGGGTCAAACGCATTGAAAAACATAGTTTTGAGAAAAACGCAATAAACTGAAAAGGTACCTACTACGACGATTACGTCACGATGCGTGCCAACTTGTTTCTCTTTTCCATGAACCTTTATGAAACCTCGTAATTTTAGGGTTTAGAATTTTTTATTGCTACGTGAATAATGTGCTTCACAGCAACTTCCATAAGCATAAAAAAGTGGAAAAAATGGCTTGTGCAAATGTTGAACAAGCAATAGCAGAGTAACTCCGCTGGTACCGAAAAGTGGTTCGGAGATACTCAACTTCAGGCAACGATTGCAGGACATTTCCTGACTCAAACATGAAAGTTTCATATACCAAAATGTCGGGGATAATGTGTAGAATAATATTTTTTTTAAATCTGAAAAATGAAATTTTTGAAAATTTTTGACTAGGTACCTACCGAACTCCCTTAATGACCAAGATTCAATGCAGTGCATGTTTTCTCAACATTGTTTGAGGCTCTAAATAATGAGCTTTAGAGGAGACTTGACGCACAAATAGCATCGGATTAATATGATCTTGAAGTTGAAAATAACATTGTCGTGGAACTCTAACATTGTCGTAGACTTTTCATATTTTGGATGTCCTCGACAATGTTAAAAACTCAAAGCCACGATAATGTTATATTCAACTTCAAGATCATATTAATCCGATGCTATTTGTGCGTCAAGTCTCCTCTAAAGCTCATTATTCAGATCCTCTAACAATGTTGAGAAAACAAGCACTGCATTGAATAATCTTGTTCAATAAGATTGCCGAACTAGAGGCTACCACGAGTAACAAATTGAAATGTATCCATATTATTAGGGACATATTAACATTGTCGTTTGCCCCAATTCAAATTCAATTCAATAATAATTTTATTTCCAATAACACACAATAATAAGTAAACATGTAAAATTTAGGAAATTACCCATCCACTGTAAAGCAAACTGTTTTGTGTTGCGGATGGGGAGTGTCATTTCGATCGAACCTATAATTCATCATTGTATACTAGAAATTCACAATATTGAGTAATTATATTCATATCTACATGTTTCATAAATTAATAATAATTTGTACAAATTTGGTATAATTAATCGTTATAGGACTGTTATGCTTTTATAAGGTATTTGTTAAATTTTAAAGATTTTACACTTATATTTATGGTATACGTTTGTTATCGATATATTGCGCTACTTAACACTCACTATGGTACATGATAAATACTAGTCAGATAACCGTGGAGGACCATTGTCAGAGGAACATTGACATGACCAGTCTCTATCAGCCAAGTAAATATACACTTCTTGTATTTTTCTCTCGTATAGTTAGAAGGGCATCTAAGTACTATTCACATTAATTCGCATTAATTCACATTGTCATGGACCTGAAATTCAAATTTATTATTTGATTGGCATTTATCATTTATGGCATTTGCCTCACCGGTATGACCAAAATCCATTTTCAAACATTTCAAGTAATTTGGAAAACTTTTTTTTCAATATTTCTCGGATCAAAATTGCCCCTAGTTTAGGAATCACCCAAATCTTGATTGCCTTCAACCAATTTTATAATGTCAGTGAGAAATTTGATTTTTTTGTGAGGTTTATGTTGTATAGAATACTATCGTAATTGAAGGGTCTATGCATTTCTAAAAGTTCGTTGAATAGATGTTGTATCGTGTCATATTTTGTGCATGTCATTAAGATGTGTTCCAAGGTGTCAATTTCGTTACATGTGTTGCAATTATTGTTAGTTAGGAACTATAATCGCAACATTTTTCTCTCTGTACGTTGTTTCATTATAATTCGAAATTTACAAAGCCAATGTCATATTTTGAACTTCGAGGGTCATTTTAAATTGTTGGGAAATGGGCATATTTGTCTGGCCTGAGAAATATTATTGCACTCGCTAGTTCTAATTATGTTAGTTGTCATATCTTTTCAAAAGATTCTTTTGATTCGGGAAATAAGTACTCTGATTATCGAGTTATTCCTTCTACAAAAGATATATTTTGAGAAAAGAGAACCCGCGAAGTGTGAAACTTGCCAAACGGCCATGTGAATGAACAATGTTGAAATGGATTTCCTACTCTAGAAAAGTGGAACTAACTTGTTCCGCCAAGCTTATTGGTAAAACAAAACCTGTCGGCGTGTCAGATCCAATCCGGCCGGTAAAGGTCTTGAGTCAACAAAATGTCTGTTTTGTGAGCACTTAGCTGTGAAATTGAAAATTTTCTATTTTCAACGTTGTCGCTGCTCCAAAAGTAAATACCTTCTTGCAACTTATATGTGGGTCATTTTCCCAGAAAGGGCCAATCGTTGTACAGAGAAGATTCCGAATGCCCATTTATGATTTAGGCGTTTAAAAAAAATTCTCCATAAACTATCAACTTTGTTCTACTTTGGGCAATCAATAAAATATGCACTTATTCACGCTAAAATATAGAAATTAAAGTTTAAACTGCAAAATGTACAGTAATCTGCCATGTCCGGACCCCTAGGTAGTCAACTTTGCTTGAACACTGTGAATCACCTATGAAAGCAGCGGCCTGAATTTGTAGTGATTCTTTATTGCATATACTGCATGAAAAAAAAAATGGGTTTGCACATTTTTTCAGAAGCAAATAAAGCGAGCAGGAGGACAAAATGTGCTTGTCCGGAGGTTTCTGTCTTTAATCTGCCTTTTTTGTGTTTTCGTATTTTGGCGGCTTTTTATCGTTTCCCGCGGTTTTACTACCACTGTAAGAGGCGAGGTCAGTCGTTAGGTTATCAATGAAAGCGGCGGGAATCGTATTTCTTCTATGTGGAGGCGTGCACAGGTGGTTTCAGTTGCAAAAACGTGGTGTCACAGTCACCGTCTGTCTTTCATCTGCCCTCTGTGAAACGGTAAGAAATCGAAATCATTTTTTCTTTTTGGTCTGTAGTTCTTGTTTCTACCGAGCTGGTTCCAGCGATATGGTTACACTTCAGCAGAACAGCACCAGAATGCGGGAAAAGCTGAAAAACCTAAGTGCCACCCAGAAACTTGTGTCTTTCATCTGCCTTTTTCAAAAGACAAAAAAAATACTTTTTTCAAATTGTTAACAATTTAATTTGAATTTTCCGTTGCGATTTAAAAACTTTACATTTTTCGACCTCAAAACTGTATTCAGCAACCGTAAAAATCCCCTGGTACCAAGTTTTGGCTCGAAAAACCGATAAATCGAGATTACTTGGTTACTTTTGAAGGTTTCTAGGTTGCTTTCAGAAAAACCGTGTTCCACGTTGGTTTAACCCTTTTCTACACCTGCGTCCCGCCCTGGTTCAATTTTTGGAATAACTCCCAGTTCTCACTCCTCATGGAGATGGGGTTCCGAGTATTTTCCTTTACGCGGAAACCACGCCAATAGGTTTCTTTCGATAGGTTTTCTTCTTTAATTTTTAATTAATTAATTAAGCGTCCCACTGTGTGTTCTTTCGTCGAAATTCAATCAGTATGAAATGAGGTTAATCCCTGATTTTCGGCAGAACTTGAGTTTTTAACATGTTTAATGTTTTAGGGCTGGGGGTCGTTCTGTGAATTCCGACACGCAAATCTGCAACGTTTTTTTTCTTAGTTACCACTGACCGATTTCTTAGTTACCACGTTATATCGGCTCCATTTGGGGTCTAGTTGTACCAAGATGGTCACTGATCAGCTGAGTGAGCTCCAAGGCCATTTTCTCTCCTGTTGAACGCAGGAAGCTGAAATTTGAGAAGCAGGGTCAATGGAGAATACTGAAGGCGCCTGAGTGGTCACTGATCAGCTGAGTGATCGGCAATCTAATTTCTCCCTTGTGAGGGAAAAACATTAAACATGATTTAATGTTTTTCCCTCGCAAGGGAGAAATTGAACAGAGATTCTCTTTTAACATGTTTAATGTTTTAGGGCTGGGGGTTGTTCTGTGAATTCCGACACTTTGAAATCTTGGGATACCGATTGTCCCTTTCTAGGAAAATGACCCATGTATATTATGGGGGGTGCGCATGATTTTTTTAATCAAAAGTAGATCTCATCCTGAGAAATTTGACACCAGCCGTTCTCTTTTTGGATAAGTAGATCTTCTTATTCTATGATGTTTCAAAGTTTCGAATGTTTATGACGTCACGCGCCCATCCCGCCTGGGCGGGACCCCCCGGCCCACTGTGACGTCATAAACATTCGAAACTTTGAAAAATCATAGAAAAAGGTCTTCTCACGCTAGAAGGTTGCGGTTGGTGTCAAAATTCTCAGAATGAGGTCTAGTTTAGATTAAAAATAACAACAAGCAGTTTTTCCAACCCTTGCGCACACCCCATTTACATAATACCAGTAAATGTGTGCAGGCTTCATACATAAGGATTAGTGGAGTTTGAAAAATTATTCTTGAATAGGAAGGAATTTTTTTAATCTTTGAAAAGTTGCAGTAAGACTACTGTAAAAGTTTTGAAACAATATCAAAATATCCTTGAAATTTTATTGTACTCGTATTTTTTGAGTCTGGGGTTGCAGGTATTTCTTTTCAGTTTTTTTTTCCTGCAGTCAGGTGAGAAAATCTTCAATATCCACTGGTAGAGTTGGAGCTCGTACACCTGAAGGGTTCGCGTTCAGGTTATGTGGCATTTAAACCCATTAAAAGAGGTACCTACATCAGAGTGTATGTATCAATTATGCACGTACTTACCTACCTATTATTTCTAAACCACAATTACTCTTGAAGTGATAACAAAATCGGGGAATGAAGAGTCAACCGTGTACGTAGTTAATGTGGGAAGGTATTTTTGCAGTTCACATTATTCATGTTGCCATTTCTCGTAACGATGATGCCTTGATGTTGGTAATAATTACACTCCAGTAATGCAGTTATCAGCGAAAACCCACAAGCCGTATAACTTCGCCTTGCGTCATTTCTCATTAGGATCGGTCGCGATGCCCATGTGAAAGGAATGAGGTAAAAACGAAAGTATTCCTTCGCCATGAGCACTAGCAGGCCTCACCCCATTCCAGGTCTAGATGGCTCCGTAAACTCACAATGAAGGAATGAAACCCGCTCGCACCTCGAAGGTACGTCCAGTTAATTTCTAATGATCATAGATTATGAACCGCGACAGTTGCGAAATCCGACACTCAAATGAAGAAACACCATAAAATGGCGGCTCATTCCCGATTTCAAGCATGGAAAACCCCTCATCAGCTCTCCGGAGGTATTTTGTCGACAATTTTCGGCGATAGTGCAAGTACCTTGAATTAAGTTTGGGTTGGGTAGTGACTTCGGGGGAGGGTTTGGGATTTGTAATTTGTCGTTGGGAAATCTCTGGTTCCTGAGAAGTAGGTAAGTAGGTGGGTGCTTTAATTCACTTTAGAATGCAAGACAGTCACGACATCGGAGCATTGAGCTTGGTCTGTTTCCCCGTCACCGCGATTGGTTCAGACTACAGGTCTGTGTATACATCGTTAGATAGAGAAAGACAATTTGTAAGTCTGGACACTATCGGCTTTCAATCTATTATTTTAAAGTCACAAGCCAATCAGGTTTTGGATCAATCACGCAACTAGATTAGATATTTTTATTTCCACAGAGCACCAGTGAGTAAATGCGTTTCCTTATTAAAAGAACGATTGCTTCCGTTACTAACGTGGGTCGGACTCAATCAGCCTTACCTACCATGAATTGAATGTGGCCAGATAAAATCAATATCTCTTGTAATCAAGGGGTAACCTATGATTACACTAACTACACATCTTGATAATGATATTATTATACAATCATTGCCGTGATTGAGCAAGCTGTACCTAATTAGCCATCAGCTCATTACAGTGAGTTTAATGTCAACATAAAATTCAAAGCTATTGGTTCCATTGATCTATGGAGCCAACAAATTTACCTATAAAACTGCAGTTGGTCTCATTAAGAGTTGGGAATTCAATTGTCTACCAATTTTCTTTGTCTCAAATTGTCTTATTACAATTTTTCAATAACGTAGGTACTTATACTAAAAAGCGCTAAATTCCTTGAAAGAATGGGTAGTAAAAAATCGATCATTCAGAATGGTATTTACGATGAGTCATTAATCTCATTCGACGCAGAATTTTACGATCTAAATTATTATTACCTACTTTTGGCTTATTATATTCAATAATGAACCCATGGAATCGAGAAAGATAAAAAAAAATTTATAATCCCTCCTCAAAATATTATGGTTTAAGTTTCAAGGTATAAAGGGCACATTTGGATGAAATGTAGTATATCACCTCCATTCGGGGTCTAGTTGTGCCTCGAAGGTTTTGGTTATTGTCAGTCACTTCCAAGGGGTGAAAAGTGAGGGAAAAACATTTTTTTAAACGCTCGAAACTGTCAATATGATGATATTAATTTTTCTTCATTCCAACAATTTCTGGAAGTTTTAGAGTTTGAAGTTGAAAGTTTTAGAGCTAAAAGAGTTAGTTAGTTAAAGTTGAGAGGATAGTTCCCTATGAGGATAATTAATTACTTACTTAAAGAATGTTCCATGACTTTTTTCCATCATCATTAAATAGTGTTCAATTTTAAGAAACGAATGAAACTACCCTGACGATCAATTATCGTTAAATGAACAATTATTGTAAAGTTTATCTGAGTACTAACACCCACATGTTGACACCCAGAGTCGGGCATTAGCTAACTAATCTATTAGCTAGTTAATGTTTCAACTAATAGCTAAATTAGCATATAGCTTTTTTTTGATAGCTAAAAAATAAATTTAGCTATTAGCTTTTAAGGCACAGCTAAAATTTCCATCTAAATTAGCTATTGGTCAAAACGTATAGCTAACAGCTTTTTTTTTTTTTTGTTTCGAAGAGAGTGAGGAAATCTATTATCGATAAGGGTGGAAATTGGATCTCGTAAGATATCCGAAGGAACCGCTCACACGGGTTATGTGGGATTGAAACCCAGCTAACAGCTTTAGGTGCAGTGATTTAGCTATCAGGTAAAAGCTAATAGCTTTAGCTGTAGCTGATAACTAATAGCTAATGCTGAAAAATTTATTTCTCCTAGTTAACCATTTCAGTTTTAGCTAGCAACAGAATTAGCTTTGGAAAATTTCTCGAATGAATTCCACTGATATATTATGTCCACAAAACTAATTTGACCTTTTCTCTTCTCTGGCCACTTAAAAAACCAAACCTTGCAAAAAAATTTGGGTAAATTTCAATTGAAATTTGACGTCTTGTTTTCTTAGGTTTTACTTTTATGGGTGACCTCTATTCTCGATTAACTTAAGAGGAGTTTTGTTAAAAATCATCATCATGGTAATAGGTCACAAAACAACTAGAACTCTAGAGAAAATGACCGAGCTGAAAACGGTAAAAAAAAGTCTGCCGAGTGGGTGTGGCACATAGCTTCCTCGTATCTATAACCCGGCTGTATAGATGATCCGATGCATAGTAGTTAATCTCAAAATATCAATCTCTAAGTACCTTCCATTACCCTATTAGGGAACTTTACACGCCAACAATCTCAGAAGATTCAATCAAATTTGGGGGAAAAATATCGAAAATATGACTGTTACAAGGAAATTCAGGTTTGCGCATGCGCAGTGGCTACTATCAGTCCGAGGATGATTATTTTCATAGGGAACCATCTAGCTTTTTCACAAATTAAATTTCCCCTTATCTGTCGATGATGCATTCAGATTGCCCTGAGACTACCGCTACTAGCTGTTTTTGTGGAGAAATACAATTTTCAGGTTTGCTATTAGCTATTGACGTCAGCCACAAATGAAGCTACTAGCGTTTAGCTGCTCATGACAGCTAAATCACCGTAGCTGAAGCTGTTAACTATACGTTTCGACTAATAGCTAATTTAGCTGGGAATTTCAGCCGTTCCTGAACAACTAAACATTTGGCTGTTAGCTTCAACTAGACCGTAGCTAACTTAGCTTTAGCTTTTAACTGTTAGCAGTAGTCTATTTTTGCCGGACACTGTTGACACCCTGTGGCAGAGTTGGGCAAAATCATACTCATGAATATGATTCACATTTTTAATCACAGGAATATGTTTCTGTGATTAACAATAAGATTGAGTTCGTATTCACACACTAAAAGTATGAATAAAATCATATTAAATTAAAATCACGGAGTATAATTAATAGTACATTCCTAATCTCAAGAAATCAGTGATTAACCACAGGAATAATACAATACAATTAAAATTATATTCACGCGCTATGAGTATGATAAAGTCATAATCATAGGTAATCCGTGATTAATAACAGGAATAATAAGATTAATCATTTGAAAAAAATTGTAATTAATCACAATTTTCCCCATGATTAATCAATTTTTCCATAATTAAGTAATCACAAATCCTAGGGTTAATCGCAATTTTTTAGAAAAAAAATCACACAAGTTTTGAAAAACTTTTTTCAAAAACTAAAATTAAAAATACAAAAAAAAATCCAATTTTGAAAAAATTTAATTTTTTTAGTCACAATTTTTTTCATGAGTATTCAATTTGTCCAATTTGTCCATAATTAATCATAAATCCTAGGATTTTCTGTGATTATGACTTTAATCACACTCATAGTGAGTGAATACAATTTTATTAGTATTACCATTATTTTAATGGTATTCCTGTGATTAAGAATGTACCCTTAATCACACTCCGTGATTATGATCATACTCATGAGTATGTATCCACCCTCACCACATCTGCCCCTCGTCTCTATAAGGCTCGGAAGAAGCCGTGTTCTCCGAAGACGGGTGACGGAAAAATTATAAACCGTTATGTAATAATTTGCATCATTTTTTATTTAGGTAAGTATAGGTACCTACTATCTAACAATTTGAGGCTGTTCATTGAAATTTCAAAAGTGGATTTTCAAGGGTTTAGGCAGCATTACGGATTTAGATAGGTGAAGGCTCATTATTGTTTACAATGAGTTAGCGTAAAACGTATTATAAAAATTCATCTCCATAACATGGAGAGTATTATTATGGAGACGGGTATATTATACCCAAAGGCTTGTTTTTAGCCTAACCATTATTAAGTGTCACTGTTCCTGTTATTCGTAGTTCCCTGACGTCCCTGTGTATATTTACTCGTATTGTTCAACTAGCACAATCACAATATTTTTCCGATGTCGCTTAGATAGATGGGCGAAGAAAGACCGAGTCAACAAGATCGGGTATCTCCGATTGTTTGTAATTCTTCAGATTTTCGCTCGAAGATCGGATGTGAGATGGTCCCTTACAATTGAGCCGAAATCGGTCTTCAAATATCAACCAACGCTCATTCTGTACAGGTGACACCTTCGTCACCTTGTCCAGATCTCTAGATAAATCGGTCGCCCACCAGACTTTCTCCTTCAGCCGAGGGCAAAATCCTGTGCCGCAAATTGTTGTTATTAGTGGGAAATTTGTGTGGAATTAGAATAGAATTTTATCGGAGGGACTATCTGCGCTTTCTCCGAATGGTACGCGGTCAGATGCATCACCGTGGAAGGAAGTAATGCACTTGCACCGCTGAGAGTTTGTCTTTCACGCACACCACAAATACGTACGAAAATTCAAGTTAATCAAGCCATTTAATTGAAAAATTATTTCAAAAAACGCTGCAAATCATTGCTCAAAGGTTTATTATTTTCTGTATAGATCACCCTTCTGTATAGATCACTGGTTCTCCATCAATAACACCTACCACCATCTGTATTCTCCCTTAACCTTCCCTCTCAAATTTCAGCTTCCTGCGTTCAATAGGATTGAAAATGGCTTCGGAGCTCACTCAGCTGATCAGTGATCTGAAGAGTGAAGAAGATCTCCTCGAATGCTGGAGACGCCTGGAAGAGCACTTCCATTCAATAGGATTGAAAATGGCTGTGGAGCTCACTCAGCTGAACAGTGATCTGAAGAGTGAAGAAGATCTCCTCGAATGCTGGAGACGCCTGGAAGAGCACTTCCATTCAATAGGATTGAAAATGGCTTCGGAGCTCACTCAGCTGATCAGTGATCTGAGGAGTGAAGAAGATCTCCTCGAATGCTGGAGACGCCTGGAAGAGCACTTCCATTCAATAGGATTGAAAATGGCTTCGGAGCTCACTCAGCTGATCAGTGATCTGAAGAGTGAAGAAGCCTTTGAGCAATGATTTGCAGCGTTTTTTACCCACCAACATTTTTTTTAACCTACCAGCTAGGTACTACCTACCACACCATACTGGCTTCACACCTTCACAATCAAGTTTATTAGAAAGAACTAAACGCTTCACACTCGATTGGAAAGATAGAGAGCTTCATATGGAAATTTGATTACTGGTTACGCAGAAGGCAAAACTGTATACAAATCGAAGAAATGAACAGCGCTCGCATTTTAGTCCGATAAAATTTGAATGGAGATTAGACCTATTTTGCGATTCACACTCATGATTCTGTTTTATGGAAGGAAAACCTTCAAGTACTCGTAGGGACCGAACGGTTTGTCCTACAGAGCTCCGGGTGGTCTCAAAAATTTTTAAAAATTCAGTACTATTTAAAATTGGTGAAAAAACGATACCTTTATTTCGAGAGTTTTCAAGCTAGGGCACTCTTGAAAATTTCAACCCTTGATTTTCACCCCTTGGAAGTGACCTACATCAACCAAAAGCTTCGCGGCACAACTAGACCCCAAATGGAGCCCATATACCAAATTTGAACCAAATCGGTCCAGTGTTGCTAAGAAAAGTGCCGCGTACGGCGTACGGCGGACGGATGGAAATTTTTTTTCTTCGATTTTCGTATTCTACGTACCTTGAAACGTAAAACATCAAATTTTGAGGGGGGGTTAAAATTTTTTTTTCTTGCTCGATTCCAAAGGCTTATTATTGAAAATAATAAACCAAAATAGGTAGTCTTGTGGACATAGAGTTTCCTTCGTGAATAAATATAGTATGTACCAAACCCAGCTCGAAATAAATAAAAAATAATGCAAAGCCCGTCTTTGTATCTTTTTCATATCACAGGAATGAATGTGATTTTTTAGAGAAGAGCTCAGTAAGTTATTCAACAGGAAGGAATTCAGATCGCCCAGCTGATCAGGTAGGAGTATGTCATTCGTACTCAGTAGTCCCAAGAGAGACTCTTTGTGAAACGTCGGCTTGGAGGTACTAATTAGAGCAAAGTTAGAGAACCCGGATAATTAGGGAGAAGCTCAGTTTGACATTCGTACTCAGTAGTATAACGATACTATATAACCATGTTTAATATTGTAATTATCCAATCAGACTCATGTTTAAAAGTGAAGTCCCAATTAAATGGAACCTGAAAATGCTTGTTGGACTGTATTGTTGGACATTGTATATAGCATTTCCAAGCCAAATGAAACCTTTTCCAAGTAAAATGAAACCTATTGAGAAAATGAGTGAAATGAGGTACCTAGATAGGTAGATACTCTGCAAATTTCAGATCGATGCAATTGTACCTATCGTAAAAAGAAGATGCCAAAAATGAAAATTCAATGAATTTTAGACATAGGATTATCGAAGTAGATCTCACCCTAGTAGAATGGGAAACAAGTAAGTTTGAGAAATTTCTGACTGTTGGATGTGAGTGGGTAACCTACCAACACTCAGTAGGTTTCATTTGATTTGGAAAAAGTTTCAATTGGTTTGGAAAAGGTTTCATTTGACTTGGAAAAGGTTTCATTTGGCTTGGAAAAGGTTTCATTTGGTTTGGAAAGGGTTTCTTTTGACTTGGAAAAGGTTTCATTTGGCTTGGAAAAGGTTTCATTTGGTTTGGAAAGGGTTTCTTTTGACTTGGAAAAGGTTTCATTTGGCTTGGAAAAGGTTTCATTTGGCTTAGAAATGCTATATTTTATACTTTGGGAATTTGGATGCTTCTAGTTTGATACGTTGGACTTTCTGATACAGAGAAAATTTTGAATCTATACTAGGAATTCAAGGAATTTTGAAATTTTGGACATGCTGATACATTTGGTTGATAGGTGGTTCATTTTAAGAGAGAGAGAGAGAGAGAGAGAGAGAGACATTTATTGAACTTTATAGGAGTGAAAAAGTTGGGCAAGGGCACTTGTCAAAGCGTAAGAGATTTGCGAAAAGTATAAATTGGTTTGCCAAAAGTTCAAATTAAGTTGCCAAAAGTTTAAATTAATTTATCACAAGTTCAAATTAATTAGCCAAAGTTCTATTGGTTTTCCAAAAGTTATATTAAATTGCTAAAAGTTTAGATTAATTTATTTAAAAAATTAGCTAAAGTTCACATGGTTTTCAAAAAGTTCAAATTGAGTAGTCAAAAGTTTAAATTAATTTATCACAAGTTCAAATTCATTAGCCAAAGTTCAATTGGTTCAATTGAAGTTGGACCACATTTCACCTTATTTGTCCCAAGCAGTACATAATAAGGATGTAATAAGAGTTGTCCTTGTTATTATGAATAGTTGATTTACATGCATTTTTTCTTATTCTTCGATCTAGGTTGGGTGCCGTTTTAATTAGCCATTACGAGGATGTGGAAATCCAGCGCCACACCCACAACTTCCAGTTGGAAGACATAGAAAAACGTAATTAGCTGATAAGATGACGTTTACGCTGGTAAATTCCGAAGCCTTTCATCTCCTTGAAATTCTGGGTTAAGTGCCTGCCTAACGAATCGGTAGAGGAAACAAGCCTTCCTCAGCGGCCCCCCGGTGACAGGAACAGGCCGCGTTCACGCAATTTCTGGGGCCACAAAAAATTCTCCACTCGAAGTCGGCCTAATATGAAACGCGATTTCGAAATGGGAGTGGCCTCCTGTCTTTATGCATACTCGTATGTTATCAATTTATTTACCCTCGTCGACCTGCGTTGCAAAACCTTCTGAACTATTTTGGTGTTCTGTCTGTTGTCCGGTTAGTCTACTCATTTTCTTGTCCCAGGCAAAAATTATACTCACCATATCGTGGTCCGATTTGATTGCATACTCAATGGTATCAAGGTTATACTCGCGGTGGTCCCCTATGAATTCAATTTCCTTGAGACCCACTAATAGCGCCTACTCCAGCGTAGACGATTTTTCCGACAATCGTATATCGATATACAAGGTACGAGCTCGTATTTCATAAGTAGCGGACCACTCTTTCTATTTCCGTTATTTGTGTGAAAATAAAAAAACTTGTCGAAGTAACTTCCCCTTATTTTCATTTTTATTTATTTATTTTATTATTATTATTATTATTTTTTTTTTTGCAAAGAATTCGAACATCACATTTTCGCGCATTTGTGCAAATGCGCGTAGTATGCACCAACTTTAATTTTGGTTTATCATTTTCAATAATAAGCCTTTGGAATCGAGCAAGAAAAGAGTTTTACGTTTCAAGGCACGTAGAATACGAAAATCGAATAAAAAAATTTCCGTCCGTCCGCCGTACGCCGTCCGCCGTACGCGGCACTTTTCTTAGCAACACTGGACCGATTTGGTTCAAATTTGGTATATGGGCTCCATTTGGGGTCTAGTTGTGTCGCGAAGCTTTTGGTTGATGTAGGTCACTTCTAAGGGGTGAAAATTAAGGGTTGAAATTTTCAAGAGTGCCCTAGCTCGAAAACTCTCGAAATAAAGGTATCTTTTTTTCACCAATTTTAAATAGTACTGAATTTTTAAAAATTTTTGAGACCACCCGGAGCTCTGTAGGACAAACCGTTCGGTCCCTACGAGTACTTGAAGGTTTTCTTCCGATAAAACAGAATCATGAGTGTGAATCGCAAAAGAGTTCTAATCTCGATTCAAATTTTATCGGACTAAAATGCGATCGCTGTTCATTTCTTCGATTTGTATACAGTTTTGCCTTCTGCGTAACCAGTAACCAAATTTCCATATGAAGCTTTCTATTTTTCGAATCGAGTGTGAAGCGTTTAGTTCTTTCTAATAAACTTGATTGTGAAGGTGTGAAGCAGTATGGTGTGGTAGGTAGTACCTAGCTGGTAGGTAAAAAAAAGTTGGTAGGTAAAAAAATGTTGGTGGGTAAAAAACGCTGCAAATCATTGCTCAAAGGCTTCTTCACTCTTCAGATCACTGATCAGCTGCGTGAGCTCCGAAGCCATTTTCAATCCTATTGAACGCAGGAAGCTGAAATTTGAGAGGGAATGTCAAGGGAGAATACAGATGGTGGTAGGTGCTATTGATGGAGAACCAGTGATCTATACAGAAGGATGATCTATACAGAAAATAATAAACCTTTGAGCAATGATTTGCAGCGTTTTCAAATGGAATTCCCCATTTTTTATTGCACATTCGGATTTTGCGTTACATTTTATGAACATTTTACTTCGACAACTTTTTTTTGAACGCGCGCAACCCGCTCAGCGAGCGCTCAAAGATGCGCAACCCAGGGATTGTGCCTCAATTGAGTTGAAGGTAGACCTCAAGTGTGGCACATCACTTAGCACTGTTTTTCTACGCTGAATCGCGAGGTGATATCCGATATAATCTCCTTTCAAATTGAACTCAGTGCCGTTGAGTTGTACTCCGTTTTGCGTTCTTAGCAACCAGTAATCGCATTTCCTAATGAAGGCAACCTCATCTCCTTATTTCTCGAACTATAAAGTACAGCCAGAGTAAACAACCATCTCAGGTTGGATTTTCGTCCGACTGCCATTCCTGGCATCGCGGACGTCATCAGCTGTCTCCCAGAGGGAAGATCAGAATTTCATCGTAGGGATGTCAGATTCTTCCAAATGAATCGATTTAAATCAAATCGATCTTTTAACAAATCTAAAAAATCGATACAATTTTTTTAAATTATCGATTTTTTCAAGAATCGATACTTTTTAAGCAAAAGTCATCCCAAGTAAAATTACCAAAAGCTGGAGCTAACTTTTGATCCCTATGTGTACAAAGTTTACTTAAATTCCATAATTATGAAAGATGGAGGTAGTAGGATTTGAAACTTCATGTTTTTTTGACAATTTATCTCAATTTTTCTTCGTGAACATGGGATAAAAGAATGCAGCATGAATTATCTGGATAGGTTGAAGTGGTGTTTCTCATTTTGTGATCTTTAGGTAGTAATAATCAATAATTTTCATCAAATTTCCTTCCCCATTGAGGTAGTGTTGGTTGTCGACTGCAATTTATTTCCAGCTAATGAAAAGAATCGGACCGATTCTCGAATTTTCTTTGATTTCTTTGATTCTTCAGGAGAAAAAAATAATCTAAAATCATTGACAGTTTTTTTCAAAAGAATCGATACTTTTTTGCCATCCCTATTTCATCGAATTGAGAGTGAAGCGGAAATATGTTTGGTAGGTAGTAACTATGGCAATGCAGAAAAATAGTTAAACAGAAACATATAGCACTTAGCTTCCTCGTATCCATAACCCGATTGTATAGATGATCCGATGCATATTAGTTAATCTCAAAACATCAATCTCTAAGTACCTTCCACTGCCCTCATAGGGGACCGTCAACCCGCACAATCCCAGAAAGTTTCATCGAAATCGGATGAGAATTGTAGAAGTTATGGCTGTGGCAATGATTGGGGTGTGCGCATGGGTCGGAAAAACTAATTATTGTTATTATTAATCTAAACTAGACTTCATTCTGAGAATTTTGAGAAGACCTTTTTCTATGATTTTTCAGTTTCGAATGTTTATGACGTCACAGTGGGCTGGGGGTCCCACCCAGGTGGGAGGGACGTGTGATGTCATAAACATTCGAAACTTTGAAAAATTATAGAAAAAGAGCTACTCATCCAAGAAGAGAACGGCTGGTGTCAAAATTCTCAGGATGAGGTCTACTTTCGATCAAAAAAAAATTTTAAATTAGGCGCACGCCCCTTTCATGTTTGCTCATGCGCAGTAGCTACTATCAGTTCGGGGGCAATGATTTTTATAGGGGACCGTCTACACACCAACCCGCACAATCCCTGAAAGTTTCATTGAAATCGGACAATAACTTCGTATAGTTATGTGCGTTACAAGGATTTCATGACGGACAGACAGACACACAGACACTGAACCAAAATTGTTCAGGAAGGTCTAAATCGTAAAACGCGAGTGGAAATTTTGATTTTGGAGAACTTTTTTTTCAACCTTGAAAAGTGAAAACATAGCTTCCGCTACCTTGGTAGACTCGGAAGCAAAATATTAAACCTTTGAGTAATAATTTTTCAGCGTTTTAATCTAAAACTCGCTAAACTGTAGAAAATCTGTTAAGTAGGTAGGTACTACTTGTTCTGACCCACTCATAAAACTCTTGAAATTTCGGTTGACTAGCAGCAGCAGTAGTAAGGAAGATTAGGAACGCCAGAAGAGGAAATCGATCCGCCAGGATTTCGGCAAAACAATTGCCACTTAAATCTCTTTCTCACGGCTAATTATTATGGGAACTTCCGAATAATTGATGCGCGGGGTGAAAACTATGACGAGGACCGTCCAAGGTCAGGTTTTCGGGAAATGATTGAGACCCCTGAAGAAGGCCATTTTTCACGCCGAAACGTCCGAGGGGGTGAATCCGAGAAAAAATTGCCGAATTAAACTTCCTTGGAACTTACAATTGAGTGTAATTCGATGGACGACTAATTCAGTGTAGCAAATCTACGGGGAATGAAGAAGATTTGCATGGAATCGTCCTTAATTTATTGGACTGCGTGAGAAAAACGTCTGCCAAGTTGGGTGGGCAGTTCAGATTTCTATGTTCATTGGAGGAAGGTCCTCTACGAATTGGACGGGAGTCTCCACAAATAGGAAGATAATCCAGTATGAATCGGAAAACCGTTTCCCATGAATTAGTGGGAGGACCTCTTCAAATTGGTTGATCTCCGTCAATCGATGAATTCTCCTGGGCATTGTGGCCATCCCACCATCCATTTCGTTGGTGACCATCCTACAATTCAAGGGGAGCCATTCCCAAATTCCTTGGGGACCACCCTCCCAACTCATAGGGGGCCATCCCACCATCAAATTCCTTGGGGACTACCCTCCCGATTCATAGAGACCGTCCCACCATCCAAATCGTTGGGGCCATCCTTCAATTCATAGTGGACCACCCTTCAATTTCTAGGGGACCATTCCCAAATTCCTTGGGGACCACCCTCCCAATTCATAAGGGGCCATCCTACCATGCCCTATCAATTGAAGGATGGTCCCCAACGAATTGGATGATGGGACGGTCCCCTATCATTTGGGAGGGTGGTCCCCTATGAATTGGAGGATGGTCCCTATGAGTTGAAGGATGGTCCCCAACGAATTGGATGTTGGGACTATCCCTATGAATTGGGAGGGTAGTCCCCAAGGAATTTTGGACTGGTCCCCTATGAATTGAAGGATGGTCCCCAACGAATTGGATGGTGGGACGGTCCCCTATCATTTGGGAGGGTGGTCCCCTATGAATTGGAGGATGATCCACTATGAATTGTAGGATGGTCCCCAACGAATTGGAAGTTGGGACGGTCCCCTATGAATTGGGAGGGTAGTCCCCAAGGAATTTTGGACTGGTCCCCTTTGAATTGGAGGATGGTCCCCAACGAATTGGATGTTGGGACGGTCCCCTATGATTCGGGAGGGTGGTCTCCAAGGAATTTGGAATGGTCCTCTATGAATTGGAGGATGGTCAACTTACTGATTGAATGGTGGTAATGGGGAATGGGTTCCCATTACCCATTACCCACTCCTGTAATGGGTAATTGGAAGGACCCATTACTTTTCCAACTACGAGTAATGGGGAATTGGAAAAAGTAATTGAAAATTCCATTCCCATTACAGGAATGGGTAATGGTAATGGAAATTACTTTGGATTAAAGTGTCTCTTAAAACCCCAGTTATTAGTTTTATGTGTACATAATCATAATCACTTCACTTATTTCATTGCTAATAAGAAAAGTAATTTTGAAAAGTAATCATTGCTCAAAGTAATCATTACTTTACAACTCTGGTTCGAAGGATGGTTCCCTAAGAATTAGAGGTAGGTTGGGTGGTCCCCTCTGAATTGTTGAATGGTCTCATAGGAATTGGAGAAAGCATGGGTGGTTGGTCCCCTATGAATTAGAAAGAAGTCTCTGTGAAATGTTGGTTGGGCCCCCCTTGAGCAGAAGGATGGTTCCCTAAGAATTGGAGGACGGTTCTTTGAGAAATGAAGGGACTTTTGTGGTGTAGTGTGTGTTCGCCTATGAGCTGAAGGATGGTCCCCTATGAATTGGTGTGTGTTCGCCTGTGAGCTGGAGGATGGTCCTCTATGAATTGGTGTGTGTTCGCCTGTGAGCTGGAGGATGGTCCCCTATGAATTGGTGTGTGTTCGCCTGTGAGCTGGAGGTTGGTTCCCTATGAATTGGTGTGTGTTCGCCTGTGAGCTGGAGGATGGTCCTCTATGAATTGGTGTGTGTTCGCCTGTGAGCTGGAGGATGGTCCCCTATGAATTGGTGTGTGTTCGCCTGTGAGCTGGAGGTTGGTTCCCTATGAATTGGTGTGTGTTCGCCTGTGAGCTGGAGGATGGTCCCCTTTGAATTGGTGTGTGTTCGCCTGTGAGCTGGAGGATGGTCCCCTATGAATTGGTGTGTGTTCGCCTATGAGCTGGAGGATGGTCCCTTATGAATTGGTGTGTGTTCGCCTATGAGCTGGAGGATGGTCCCTTATGAATTGGTGTGTGTTCGCCTGTGAGCTGGAGGATGGTTCCCTAAGAATTGTTGGATTGGTCCTCCTTAAGCAGAACGATGATTCCTTAAGAATTGGAAGACGGTTTCTTGAGAAATGAAAGGAGTTTTGTGGTCCCCTATGAATTGGTGTGTGCACGCTTATGAGCTGTATGATGGTCCCCTAAGAATTGGAGGTAGGTTGGGTGGTTCCTTCTGAACTCCCTCAGGTCACCTAGCCTTGGGGAGATGTCTGACAGAATTGGTGAATGGTCCCCAATGAACTGTAAGATGGTCCCCTATGAAAGGACCTTCGGTGAGGAAGGAATCACGTTGAAATGATAGAATTTGACTTTGCGTTTTACCTGGCGCTGAAACCTGAGAGGACTTTTCGATTTCGACGGGCGGCGGCTCGCGGAAGCCGAATCCGGAGGGCTCGCTGGGGAAGGCGAACCCCTGCGCCGTCGGAGACGTCAGATCTGAGGACGGCGCCGCGTGCCAATTGTAGTCCGCCGGCCAAACCCTCACGAAGCTCCCCATCGCTGCTGGGGCTCAAATATGGCACTTGGTTTCAAAACGCGAGGCGCGAACGTGCGACAGACGCCGATGATTTTGACGTCGACGAGGAGACTTGAAGACTTTGAGACTCGTCACCGAGGGGAGGAGATGACGGAGGGTTGTGAGTCCGCGCACATAACTGAAGGGAGTTCGCGGGGTGCGACGCGGAGGCCCCTTCTCTTCGGGGACCCCCGACTCCGCCCGAGGAAGGGATCTCGTCCTGAGCTGCTCATCCAGGTGTTTTAATCCTGACTGTCGAAGGCAGCAATACTGTTTAAGCTTTCCTCACTACCGAAGGTAGGAGTAGAAATAAATAAAAATGGAGGTCCTCCTGAACGGAATTTTTATCGAACTTTGTGCTCAATTTTGGCAAACGAATACACAAAATCTTGGCACGATTTGGACTGAATTTTCAGGGTGCGGGAAAGTAGCATTTTTAATTTTTAATAGCGAGTGATGTTGAAACTTGTTTATTTTGAAGTATTTCGAAATTTATTAAAGAAGAAGTGGTAAGCAAAGTAAGAATGCTAGAGAAAAGTGGTTTAAAGAAGTATTATAAAAGGATTGCTGATCAGTCATTATCATCGAGGCTGTAGAAACAGAAAAATACTTGTCAAAACATATTGTTTAGTAATGCATGCATTCCAGGGGACGTCCCATTGGATAAGCATTAGATCAGTTAAACCAGTTGGTAAGCGATAAAACTGTTTCACTCGATGTAATTTATTCATTGTTTTAGGCAAGAAATAGTGACCCCCCCCCCCTCACCTTCATCCACCATAACATTTCTAGCGGCATGGGAGCCTCGAATCTGCTGAGCATTTTTGAATCCATGATCTACGACACCCAACATGCGAATTCGAGTTCACCCCCCCCCCCCCCCCCACCACCACCTCCACAACCCCAACATGTTTACATTTTTGATTTTTTATTTTTTTATATTTTTAATGGGACTGAAAAAAATAGCATATTTTAACGATTTTTTTGAAAATTTATTGAATAAATAGTGGTAAGAAAAGTAGACGGCACTCATTACTCCGAGAGAAAAGTGCTGAAAAAACGCTGCAAATTATTACACAATGGTTTATTATTTTTCTATACAGAACACTCGTCTGCAAAGCCACCAACCATCCAACATGAAGAAAAACATCGATCGCATTTCGGTCAGCTACAATTTGAACGGAGATTAGGCCTCTTTTGCGATTCACACTCGTGTTTCTGATTTATCGTACGTCCAAACCTTAAATTCTCGTAGTGAGCGAACGGTTTGTCCTACAGAGCTCCGCGTGGTCTCAAAAAATTCTAAAAATTCTATAGAATCTTAAATTGAAGGAAAAACAATACCTTTATATCAAAATGTTTTGAGTTAGGGCGTTTTCAAAATTTCAAAATTCATTTTTTGACCCTTAGAAGTGACCTACATGAACCAAAATCTTCGGGACACAACTAGAGCCCAAATGGAGAATTTGAGGGTTGGACGTACGATAAATCAGAAACACGAGTGTGAATCGCAAAAGAGGCCTGATCTCCGTTCAAATTTTAGCTGACCGAAATGCGATCGATGTTTTTCTTCATGTTGGATGGTTGGTGGCTTTGCAGACGAGTGATCAATATAGAAAAATAGTAAACCATTGTGTAATAATTTGCAGCGTTTTGATCAATTTTAGTGGAAGGTAGAGATTGATGATTTGAGATTAACTACTATGCATCGGTTCATCTTTACAGTCGGGCTATGGATACGAGGAAGCTATGTGCCACGCCCACTTGGCTGACGTTTTTGTTAAATAACCATAGCTACACCATAGCTCCACATTTTACTCGTATTCTTCGCTCCCTTGATTTTCTCATAAAGTACACAGTGAAGGGTGCAAAGAGCAAATAAATCATTTTTACTGTCTCGTAAATATAGAAATCACGCTGTTAGGTAACGACGTGTTACCAGTTTCGATTTCCAAATCAAATGAAATGCGAATCTGAAACGATCGATAAAACGATTTACGTCCGATTGGCGCGCCAGCATTCCAAAGGACAGTAAGTCAACCAATTTGTAGGTTTCAAACTTCCTCTTCGATTAGTCACTGCTCTATTGACAACCAAAATGGATAAATAAAAGCTATTTGAATTTGCTCGTCGTATCACAAATGAAAATTCATAAGGCGAGCACAGAAGTTCTGCGGTTCCTGGCGCGTGTTTTGTTGTTGATCGCCATGTTTGTGAATTTCTCAACGTCTGCGTCTTGCGTGTATTTTGCTGGATCGGTGCGTAAAAGTAGATATTCATCACAGGTTGTCACTTGTATTATTTTCAATAATGAACCTTTGGAATCGACTAAGAAATTTTTTTTTTAACCCCCCTCAAAATTTGATGGTTTACGTTTCAAGGTAGGTACGTAGAATCCAAAAATCGAATACAAATCTGGCCGTCCATCCGCCGTTCGCGGCACTTTTGCCACTTAGCATTGACCGATTTTGATGAAATTTGGTAAGTAGGCTCCATTTGGGGTCTAGTTTTGCCGCGAAAATTTTGGTTGATGAAGGTCACATCTAAGGGTTCCAAAATAAATTTTGAAATTTTGAAAACGCGCTAACTCAAAAAATTTTGATATAAAGGTATTGTTTTTCCTTGCATTTAAGATAGTATAGAATTTTTTGAGACCACGCGGAGCCCTGTAGGACAAACCGTTCGCTCCCTACGGGAATTTAGGGGTTTTACGTACGATAAATCAGAAACACGAACGTGAATCGCAACAGAGGCCTAATCTTCGCTCAAATGATAGCTGACCGAAATGCGATCGATGTTTTTCTTCAAGTTGGTTGGTAGTAACAATGGCAAATCCGTGTTCTTTGCAGACGAGTGATCTACATAGAAAAATAATAAACCTTTGTGTAATAATTTGCAGCGTTTTGGTTTATTATTTTCAATAATGAACCTTTGGAATCGACCAAGAAAATAAATTTTTTAACACCCCCTCAAAATTTGATGTTTTACGTTTCAAGGTACGTAGAATCCAAAAATCAATAAAAATTTGGCCGTCCGTCCGCCGTACGCGGTACTTTTGCCACTTAGCATTGACCGATTTTGATGAAATTTGGTATGTAGGCTCCATTTGGGGTCTAGTTGTGCCCCGAAGATTTTGGTTGATGTTGGTCCCTTCTAAGGGTTCAAAAATGAATTTTGAAATTTTGAATGTTTTTCTTCATGTTGGATGGTTGGTGGCTTTGCAGACGAGTGATCTGTATAGAAAAATAATAAACCATTGTGTAATAATTTGCAGCGTCTTTCAACGGGGTCAGCGCTCCAAACAGCGAGGCCTCCCGAAACACCTCAGATCGTGGCCATCCTTCCTCCCTTTCGTTCAACAGCAGATTTGACTCTCTCCCGATCACTTCCAATGGGCCTCAAGAACCAGTTTATCCAATTCCAGCACTCTAGGAAGAATAGAAGCTTCAGGTTTAACTCAAACACTGATCTTTTCTCCTCCCAGTCACTTCCAGTGGTCCCCAACAGTTCAACACGTGTCCGTAAACCCCACAATCCAACCTTGGTATCAGTTGAAAGAACTGTTTAACTATTTGATTGGTAATTTTCCCATAAAGAACAATCATCTGCCCTCGACAAAAGGGAAAGTAAGAGAAAATTGGTCAAAACACATGATAATAAAATCGGAAGAGAGGGAGAGTGGATGAGGTAATGAGTAGATATAAGGTCCACTGTTTTTGACTCCGCCACCTGTCAGCTATGAGATTCCCCCTGGCACTGGAAATGATGTTCCACACCTCCTAATTACTTAAAATATAAATAAAGTTGTTTTTGTTTCAGTGTTTCGAAGATGATGATTGCTGCAATAATAATTGCAGTGGAGGAATTTGCGTTGATTTCGTCACTTGAAATATTTCCACACAAATCTGACCAATGACCGAAAAACTCATCAAGACGGGAGAGTAATTGAAATTGATGCTTTTTTCTTAATCAGGATAGGTATATTTGTAAGATCGTAATCTATAATTTGATTAAAAACCTATGGGATCCTGAGATTTGGTTATTGTTTGGTTGCATACCTTTGCATATTTTATGGTTTATAATTTGGGCAAATATCTCTATTTCCGCTGCTATAGTAATAAGAGTTTCTATTTGTACAGTTCCACACTAAAAAAACCATTAGTAATTAAAACATACAAGTAAAAGATTTAAAAAAGAAAAATAGCGAAAAATGTAGAAAAAAGGTTAACGGCCGGTAACTCAAAGAATACCGACTTTAAACAAAAGTACTTGGTAGTAGGTAAATTACGTAAAATTTAAAAAAAAACGGTGGATACAGCTTTTGTACAAGTACGCAACCACGAGAGACATTTTATGTCTTATGTTTAATAAATTGAGAGCTTTCCAATGAGTGATGAACGATTTTTGTGGGGTGGAAAATGAGGAAGTTAGTTTTCCCTAGAGACGATTGGTTGTACGTGAAAATCATCAGAAATTTCCGCGTAACGCTCCCCTCATAACGCTCCCCGCGTGACGATTTTTCATTTATGTGCCATAGTAAAGACATACTTAAAATGTCAAAAATTAAATGATAAAAGTCGAAAAAATTAGTTAGTTAAAAATTAAAACGAATGATTTAAAAATTTAAACCAAAGTACTTGGTAGTAGGTAAGTTATGTAAAATTAAAATAATTAAAGTCGAAAAAATTAATAAGTTAAAAATTAAAACAAATGATTTAAAAAATTAAATTTTATAAATAAATTTAAAAAATCACTAAAAAGTAAAAAATAAAAAAATTATGAAAATACAAAAATAGTAAAATAAAAAACTTTTTAACAAAAAAACGGACCGACCTCAAAACTGATGATGGCATCCCACTAAAAAGGAAAAAATAATAACGACAACTTATTCAGATAGGTTGGTAGGTAGGTAGGTACGCATTGAAGTCCCCGCCATGCCCATCTGCAGAGACAAACATACACAAGTAGATTCCACTTCCATCTGGTTAGTACTACAACATGGGTCGATAGTGCAATACAAAACAGGAATGAGAGTGGGTACCTATCATTGAGGTAATAAATCTGTTCCAAAACTATGAGGTTGTACGTCACTGCTGTCGTATGAAGGAGGATGAGAGAGTGACAATAAGTGTGAATCTCAGTAAGAATATTTCCTTTGATAACAGCTGAAGACGTCTGCGTCACCAAAAATGGCAGTTGGATAAAAATTCAACATGAGAAGGTTGTTTACTTACTTACCCACCCCTACTCCTGTTTTGTCTTGCACTATCGTCGCATGTTGTAACACTAACTGGTTCATTTGAGTATGAACTCATATCACAAAGCCACATCATGATCTAGACAATTCTACATTCAATAAGCCATACATGGATTATAAGATTAATTAGATATTATGTATTCAAAGATTGATTACGTATAATTAGATAAATAACTATTAGATACTACATATCTAATCAAGAGATGGTTTGTTGGAATCCCAACATTTCGTACGGGGATTCACACTTATTGTCTCTCTCTCATCCTCCTTCATACGACAGCAGTGACGTACAACCTAATAGTTTTGGAACAGATTTATTACCTCAATGATAGGTACCCACTCTCATTCCTGTTTTGTATTGCAGTATCGACCCATGTTGTAATACTAACCAGATGGAAGTGGAATCTCTGCAGATGGGCACGGCGGCGACTTCAATGCGTACCTACCTACCAACCTATCTGAATAAGTTGTCGTTATTATTTTTTTCCTTTTTAGTGAGATGCCATCATCAGTTTTGAGGTCGGTCCGTTTTTTTGTTAGAAAGTTTTTTATTTTACTATTTTTGTATTTTTTACTATTTTTTTACTATTTTTGAATAGTCAATTAGACTTTTTCCTTACATCAAACAACGTAGGTTCATTTGATGTTTAACTCTGTAACTCTGCATGTATAAGTAATATAAATCAGGTTTGATACTGAGAACTGGAAAGAGTCGAGAGTGAACGAGAAAACTTTTGGAATTTTCAAACGGGTGTCGGGATTATTCTTAGAATGTAATTTGCAAGTAGGTGAATTGAAATCTTATTGAGATCTCTGTGGCTACCGCTTAAAAAATACAATATAATAATACACAATAGCTCACCATGAAAATAAATTGAGTAGGTAACCAGAATCGACTAGTTGAGGAGAAATATACCTACGTGGTGCTGGTTAACATTCATTAGCTGCTTATGAACAAATTATTAGCAAATCTTCGAAAAAAAAAATAAGCAATTGCAATGGCACCAAAAATGTAAAAAAAGTTGTGTTTTTATAGGAATCTATATTCGAAACATTGTAGCTGAAAAAATTTTCTACATTTGGAACATCTAATGTTTAAAAAATCTGCCAACTTTTTTTTGTGATTGTCAATCCTGTATGATAAATTGAACGGTAATAATATTACCGTTAAGGAAAATGATGTTTTTGGTGAACTTCTTTGAAAAACCTACGGGCTTTATTTCGTTGTTTTCTCCCTATTGTGATATAATATATCACAATAAGAAAACAACGAAATAAAGCCCGTAGGTTTTTCAAAGAAGTTCACCAAAAACATCATTTTCCTCAAACCAGGCTGTATAAATTATGCTTCCCCTCGTTTTGAAATTATTCGCCACGACAAGGAATTTCAAATGTTCGAAAGTGAAGCGGACGAAAAATCGTCTTGTGCCTATTGAACAACCACAGAAGTTATCGGTTCGTTCTCAAAGGCGGTGATCTCATTGGGAGTGAAAGCAGCTCAATCACTGGAGATTTCAAAGTCTTTGAGAATATCCGCAATAGTAAGTATGACCAATCATCCCCATGTACAGATATTTAACGATCAGTTGTCTGTTTGAGATTTTATTTGAGCATGGAACATGCTTTAGCCTTGGACTAACTTTAGACCTTGGGGGTTATTCTCCATCCCATCCCTACTCCGCCGAAAATCGCTGCTAAAGTGTGTTCCATGTTTCTTGAATTTTAACCAAAGGCTCTAAGCAGTGAATAAGGCGAAGACCGAAGGGTAGCTTCCGTCCAGATTATTCTCACAACATAAAAAATCGCACTCCAAACCAAAACGCTGCAAATTATTACACAATGGTTTATTATTTTTCTATATAGATCACTCGTCTACAAAATCACCAACCATCCAATATGAAGAAAAAAAATAAAAAATAAAAAATAATAATAAAAAAATTTAAAAAAAATTCAAAAAACTTCAAAAAAAAAATCAAAATCACCAACCATCGATCGCATTTCGGTCAGCTCTAATTTGAACGGAGATTAGGCCTCTTTTGCGATTCACACTCGTGTTTTGATTTATATATACATATATATATTTCAATATAAACCCTTAAATTTTCGTAGGGAGCGAACGGTTTGTCCTACAAAGCTTCGCGTGGTCTCAAAAAATTTTAAAAATTCTATAAAATCCTAAATTGAAGGAAAAACAATACCTTTATATCGAAGTTTTTTGGTTAAGGGCGTTTTCAAAATTTCAAAATTGATTTTGGAACCCTTAGAAGTGACCTACATCAACCAAAAGCTTCGGGGCACAACTAGACCCCGAATGGAGCCTACATACCAAATTTCATCAAAATCGGTCAATGCTAAGTGGCAAAAGTGCCGCGTACGGCGGATGGACGGCCAAATTTTTATTCGATTTTTGGATTCTACGTACCTTGAAACGTAAACCATCAAATTTTGAGGGGGTGTTAAAATTTTTTTTTCTTGGTCGATTCCAAAGGTTCATTATTGAAAATAATTCACAGAATGATCCCCAGCCCTAAAACATTAAACATGTTAATAAACCAAAATCCAAGAAACCAAACCAAGAAAGATCGTAATATGATCGACTCATCACAACAATTAAATGGAAATTCATATGATTCACACCCACTCATATCGATGGCAGCACAAAAACATAGGCTGATAATGAGTGATGGGCCTTGACTGTCGTTCACAGCCCTTGATCCGTGATTCTTAGCTAAAGACACCCATCTGTGGACTCTCAACAAATTATCATCTTTCAAACGAAGGAATCTTCCTCAAAATTATGAAAAGCTGCTCAAAATGAAAAAAATAAGTGGTTTTGGTTTATTATTTTCAATAATGAACCTTTTGAATCGACCAAGAAAAAAAAAGTTTAACACCCCGTCAAAATTTTTTGGTTTACGTTTCAAGGTACGTAGAATCCAAAAATCGAATAAAAATTTGGCGTACGCCGTACGCGGCACTTTCCCCACTTAGCATCGACCGATTTTGATGAAATTTGGTTAGTAGGCTCCATTTGGGGTCTAGTTGTGCCCCGAAGCTTTTGGTTGATGTAGGTCACTTCTAAGGGTTCCAAAATCAATTTTGAAATTTTGAAAACGCCCTAACTCAAAAAACTTTGATATAAAGGTATTGTTTTTCCTTCAATTTAGGATTTTATAGAATTTTTAAAATTTTTTGAGACCACGCGAAGCTCTGTAGGACAAACCGTTCGCTCCCTACGAAAATTTAAGGGTTTAAATTGAAATATATATATGTATATATAAATCAAAACACGAGTGTGAATCGCCCTAACTCAAAAACGCTGCAAATTATTACACAATGGTTTATTATTTTCTATATAGATCACTCGTCTACAAAATCACCAACCATCCACTATGAAAAAAAAAAAAAAATAATTAAAAAAAAAATTAAAAAAAAATCAAAATCACCAACCATCGATTGCATTTCGGTCAGCTCTAATTTGAACGGAGATTAGGCCTCTTTTGCGATTCACACTCGTGTTTTGATTTATATATATATATTTCAATATAAACACTTAAATTTTCGTAGTGAGCGAACGGTTTGTCCTACAGAGCTCCGCGTGGTCTCAAAAAATTTTAAAAATTCTATAGAATCTTAAATTGAAGGAAAAACAATACCTTTATATCGAAATTTTTTGAGTTAGAGCGTTTTCAAAATTTCAAAATTGATTTTGGAACCCTTAGGAGTGACCTACATCAACCAAAAGCTTCGGGGCACAACTAGACCCCAAATGGAGCCTACATACCAAATTTCATCAAAATCGGTCAATGCTAAGTGGCAAAAGTGCCGCGTACGGCGTACGGCGGACGGACGGCCAAATTTTTATTCGATTTTTGGATTCTACGTACCTTGAAACGTAAACCATCAAATTTTGAGGGGGTGTTAAAATTTTTTTTCTCTTGGTCGATTCCAAAGGTTCATTATTGAAAATAATAAACCAAAATGTTGATATAAAGATATTGTTTTTCCATCAATTTAAGATGGTATAGAATTTTTAGAATTTTTTGGAGCCCTGTAGGACAAACCGTTCGCTCCCTGCGAGAATTTAAGGGTTGGACGTACCTACGACAAATCAGAAACACGAGTGTGAATCGCAAAAGAGGCCGAATCCCCGTTCAAATGTTAGCTGACCGAAGTACGATCGATGTTTTTCTTCATGTTGGATGGTTGGTGGCTTTGCAGACGAGTGGTCTGTATAGAAAAATAATAAACCATTGTGTAATAATTTGCAGCGTTTTTGTTCTAAATCGTTGTCAAACGAATTGCCTTGTGCTCTTATGAGAGAACGGTCAACCGCACTTTGCTGACGTGAGGGCACGTGACGTGTGGATAGTTTGTTTGCAGCCTAATAAACATAATTATTTTCCATTCTACTCTCAGTTAGGAAGCCCACTGGCTTAGCAGACGTTTCTAAAATGCTCACATGCTGATAATACAATGGTTTCATAAGTCCAGAATGGTGACGGAATTACATCGAGCAAGACTGTAGACTTCACGAAACATTGACGTAAACAGGTGGCCTAATTTGACGAGGATTTGATGTGTCAGCAAACGCGACGCTCGCCTTTTACTTTATTATTGGGAAAAGGATCAAATGGAGAAAAATCGACAAATAAATCGCGGTCCATAGCCGTAAAAGGTGCCATTAGAGCGGCGTTACGTGCCAGCGCCCCCCGTTTGCTTTATTCTGGAACTCCCAGTCCGTTCACTGATGTGATCGCCTAAATCACTTTCCGGTTTAAGTCTGAACCTCTCGCCGAATTCTTTGAGTAGGATTTCACTTTCCAGTCTACCAAAGATATATCACGGAAGTGTTGTTTACAGCAGTGTCCACAAATCATTATAACCCAATAAACACAGTTCTATTCTGATGGCATTCTGAGTGAGTAGCTCATTGTTGATACGTGATCAATTTCAACTCCATCAAAAAACCTAACTAATGGTAGTTTTAGAGCCAAAAATGTAAAAGGTTACTTACTGGGCCATTTACCAATGTGAGGCGAAAACATTGTGAAGTAGGTATAGCTACCTCGTGAAGAATAACTTGGATATACAAAATCTATTAGTACGAACAGGGGCGTGGCGTCCATAAGGCCACTCTGGGTCTTGCCCCGGCAAATTTTCTCTCTCTGTAAGCTAGATTTTTACCCCAAAGTTGAAAAAATTCCCCTCAAAAAGTGTTCTCCTCAAAGTAGAAAAAATTCCCAAGCAGAAAGTTTTTTCCTCAAAACTCACTCATGATCCATGGAAGATTTTTGGTGTGTTATCATTGTTGTGGATGGCGTTTGCTAGAGAGAGATTTTGCCACATAGGTATGATAGTTAGTTAAAACTGTTGTAAGTTGAAACTAAGTTTAAAAATATTGTTGAAGTTGTTATCTTCAGGGGTTTTGCCTCTGAAATTACTGGAGTTATAGATTTACGATTGAGCTCTTTACTGTGTTCCCTAAAGTGTCTTGAAACAATGACAGTTTGCATTCCTGGTCCTCTTATCATTTTCGGTTTTCCAGTACATTTTCCCTGCATTTCAAGTCGTCTTGGTGTGTTTTATTGCAATAAGATCGTGATGGAGTTGACCACTAATTAGTAGGTACTTTCCTACTTATCGTATTTTTTCGTTTCTGTTCTACATTTAAGTATAGGGAAATACAATAGGCAGCCAGGTGCTCGTCAGTACCACAACTTTTCATATAAATATGCTACGTAGGCGTTGCAAAAGACAATTAAAAGTCGTCAAAGGGAATATGACCCTCAAAAAGCATTCAAGAGACATTTCGACTAATATGTTTTAGTAACAAATTAAAATTTTTCATCTTTTCGAGTCCCAAAAATGATTTTTTTTCCATCATTAACTGGATTGAAGTTGAGATGTGATTGTTCCACACTGGGTCCTCCATTTGACGCAAAAGTATGTATGTGTTATCTCAGGGTCAAGTTCGTGTATTTTCTGGTTTGGTGCCCCACCACTTTCGGAGGTCACCCAACGCCCCTGAGTACGAATCATTTAAAAATGATCAGAGCATCAATAGGTACAAAGTGATAAATGATGCATTAATATGAACCATTGTAAGTACGATCAAGTTGATTGTTTCCCAATTTGAGAAAAACGTCACGTTTGATAAGTTAGTTACTGATGTCCATGTTCCAGAATAAATGCCGTGCTTTGGCACCTGTTTCGGATTTTTTTTTTTTTTTTTTTACTTTTGACTGTCAAAAACTTTATTTACTGAATTTCAGGAATTGAAGGAGAAGTCTCCTTTGGTTTTTTTTTTTTTTTTTCATCCTCTGTCCTTCGTCCCTCCGTTCGGTCTTCCCTCGTAACTTCTTCGGTGTTTTGGATTTTTCAGTCTATGGGACCTGCTTTCGGATTGCCATAAAATTCATCAGTAATCAACCAGAAATCAATTTCCTACTACCGTCCAAATTATAGTAAAATTCGGCTTTTATTTCGGAAAAATCAATGTCTCACGAAAATTTTGTTTCGAAGGGCATTAAATCGATATGAGACAGTCAGTTTTTCCTGGGACCAGATTGTTGACGTTATTTTGCTGTATCGTCCTAGACACCCCAAAGCAATGAAATGTATAGGGATCGTCTAGAAGTGGCAAATCTTTAAGCGATCCAAATCAGTCAATTAGTCAAATTTTGGAATCAGTTCAATTAGTCAATTTTGGACTAATTAGATACAGAGAAATAATTACAATAATTCACAATAACGAAAGCGCTGAAGCATTCATATTTTAACAGAATGACTTTTTCGAGATTTTGGACGAATACAACGCTTCCCCATTTTCTGTATCGACGGAAATATAATTTTTTCCAAGTTTGGCAGCTTCTCGAAAAATGGTCTTAAGCCCAAAACTGGACCACACCCTCGAAGTCCTTGGAAGTCGAAATGTCAAGATGACCAGGTGGATTGTTCGGGATTGGAATTGACCCACGCACCACGGGATCCTTGGCCGTCTTACGCTTGTTCGACTGATGATATGAAATCTCTACGATTGTTGAATAATATCTACATGAGTATTTGAAACGTATCTTCTTGTTGAAGGAGCTGGAAAACCAAAATGTCTAGTCTTCCTTGGGCGGATTCGACAAAATCATGGGACGTTTTGGTTTATTATTTTCAATAATGAACCTTTGGAATCGACCAAGAAAAACACTTTTTTAACACCCCCTCAAAACTTGTTGGTTTACGTTTCAAGGTACGTGGAATCAAAATATTCGAATAAAAATTTGGCCGTCCGTCCGCCGTCAGCGGCACTGTTCCCACTTAGCATTGACCGATTTGGGTGAAATTTGGTATGTAGGCTCCATTTGGGGTCTAGTTGTGCCCCGAAGATTTTGGTTGATGTAGGTCACTTCTAAGGGTTGAAAAATAAGGTTTGAAATTTTGAAAACGCCCTAAATCAAAAAAAAATTTGATATAAAGGTATTGTTTTTCCATCAGTTTAAGATAGTTTACAATTTTTAGAATCTTTTAAGATCACGCGGAGCCCTGTAGGACAAACCGTTCGTTCTCTACGAGAATTTAAGGGTTGGACGTACGATAAATCAGAAACACGAGTGTGAATAGCAAAAGAGGCCTAATCTCCGTTCAAATTAAAGCTGACCGAAATGCGATCGATGTTTTCTTCATGTTGGATGGTTGGTGGCTTTGCAGACGAGTGATCTATATAGAAAAATAATAAACTATTGTGTAATAATTTGCAGCGTTTTTCTGGATAAAATAAAACTATATTTTTCGATAAATTAATATTCCGGGATTACATCCTATTTTACATAACAGATTACATCTACTTATTTCATGGGTGTAAGGTGGGGGGGATCCAGAATAATCAAGGATTTTGCTCAACAATGAACGAAGAATCCGAGAATCGAAGAAAAAATCGATCAACCATTCGCTATCCACGATGACTACGAGGTTTCACCCTGACATAAATCAGAAACACGAGGGTGAATCACCAAAGACACTCTACTCCGTCCAAGGTTTTCCAAGGACGATTTTCGACTTTTTTCCAGGGTTCTAAACCATTAAAAATATCAATAAATGTTGACTAAATGAAGACTATTTTGAAATGAAAAAGCATTAGAAATATAGTAGCATATCTCAAAACCTCAATCTGTAAGTACTTCCGTACCTCAATCTGTGTCAGTCCGGGGTGATGATTTTCATCTAAACTTCAATCCACACAATCCCTAAAAAATTCAACGAAATTGGATGGAAACTTCAGAAGTGACTATCAGTCAGGGGATGATTATTTTCATAGGGAACCATCTGCAACCCTATTCGCTCAATTCCTGAATATTTACCCAAAATCGAAGAATAACTTCGAATAGTCCGCACGAAGATTGCCCGTTACGGAGATTTCATGACAGAAAAAACAGAGACTTCGGTATCTTGGAAAAAGTAAAGAACTAACATTAAACTCATCAAAACTTTTTGGTTTGCTCGAGAGAAACAACCACTTCAAAGGCTCATTTCTACCTCCAAATCTTGAAAAAACTCGAGACAGAAGGTCGAAATCATTGAAACTTGTTGGTTAGCTCGAGAGAAACAACCACTTCAAAGGCTCATTTCTACCTCCAAATCATCTGGAGATACATTCATTCATCTGGAGATACATAAATATTGATTATGTTCAGCTTCCCTACCTACCTCAATTACCATTGATAGTACTATACCATAGTACTATACCATCTATACCATTGATTAGTAAGCCTTAATAAAAACCAAAATAATGAAAAATTTTGTATTTTGGGGATATTCCCAGTATATTGTCACGATGCGGGGGACAAAACCTGCTGACCTCAGCGGAACCTTATAACTAACAACCGTTCTTGCCGCATCACGGCCTATCAAGATGTATAGCCGACTCAACCAACCCTCCCCTCTATATGCTATATCTAAACTCAATTACAGCGTCATCAAGTTCAATTCCTGTTCGTTTAATTTCGACCACCCCAGTCCGTAAAAATATTATAATATAGCTGTAGTGCACAACTAGATAGATTTCTGCTTCGAACAAAAGAAAAAGAACCACGCAAATCGGTGGGAAATTGAGGCCTGGGTAGAGTTGTACACAAGATTATGCACGAAAACGCAAGTTTTTTAAAGCTTCTCCCCCCCCCCCCCCCACCTTCAGGCAAAATTCCGGCGACGTAGTGCATTGAAGAACAGAGTCCACATGATTCTGTCACACACAGACATACACCCATGGTTTATTCGCCAAATTGGATTCAGAATGGTGTGATACTGATTGGTACTTTGTTATTTTCCTCAGATTAACCCATTTCCGGCCAAGGGTAGAAATAAATTTAAAAGTTGAAATTTTTATGTAAAAACATTATATTTAAGAATGTATGAACATGAAATGAAGCTCAAAATTTTTCAATAAATTTCAAAACAAAAGATAACGAACGAAGCGAAAACGCATCGTTGGCCGAAAGCAGGATCACTTGACATGGAACCCTTTGAAACACTCTGGGTGCAGATGAACGTCCTATTTCTCGCAGACATACAATTTCTGTCCACCACAACATCTGCAGCGTTTCCTTGAATCTGTGGAATGCCGTATTATGAATCAAATTATGATTATTATGAGTCAAATCTCACATCACTCCGTTAGCAGGCATTTTTGGAGCTTCAGGAGTGTCAGTCTCTCAATGGGATCTTCGTTCCACAGCAAGCTCAGACAAACTCTTGATCAGAAATCCACCAGCCACACTTGTCATTATTTACGTATCGGTAAAGTTTTCAGGCGCGTTCCCGATCCCGTTTATGAAGAGAGTAGCAGCCACCAATTCCCCCCCCCCCCCGCCTTGATACGGTAATTTTCAACGCCGTTGATATGGAGGCCCACCCCCTCCCATGAATTTATTGTAGTCCGTAATAATCTTAGGCTGATCAAATGCACCACTGGCTTTCTGGTTTATGTCGTATCTTTGCGCTTTTTGAAGTTCAAACGTACCTGGGATGTCTTTGTTGTCGTGTGCCAGGGCTATTCCGTTGAAATTTCCGTCAATGTTCTTCCTCGTCTCTTACTGTATCCAAAGATGGGGGTATTGTTGTTGCTGTGCAAATAAGTTGATTTATTATGTTGATCATTATATTGTTTATGGATTGTTATGATTTGATAGTGTTATAGATTTGATAGTGTGTTGGTCCAACTTGAAGTATTACCTAATTATTAATTAACTTAATGTATTTTGTAAAATTGGGCTTCGGCCCGTGTTCACCAAAAATAAAATAAAATAAAATATACTATACTACATAAATAATTTGGGCATCGTAATCGTCATCAGAAAGTCCCAATTGCCTAGGTCATCCAGAATGGCGAGGATCTCGTCAATAGACCAAACTTTGCCGCTTTTTGGATCCATTGAAAAAATGAAGAAAACGTCTGCCAAGTGGGTGTGGCACATAGCTTCCTCGTATCCATAACCCGATTATATAGATGATCCGATGCATAGCAGTTACTCTCAAAACATCACAACAAGTTAATCTGTAACATCCCTGAAAATTTCATTGAAATCGGATGGAAAATGTAGAAGTTATGGCCGTTACAAGGAATTCACGTTTGCGCATGCGCAGTGGCTACTATCAGTCCGAAGGTGGTGATTTTCATAGGGGACCATTTAAATACTAATCTGTAACATCCCTGAAAATTTCATTGAAATCGGGTGGAAAATGTAGAAGTTATGGCCGTTACAAGGAAATTCACGTTTGCGCATGCGCAGTGGCTACTATCAGTCCGAAGGTGGTGATTTTCATAGGGGACCATCTAAATACTAATCTGTAACATCCCTGAGAATTTCATTGAAATCGGGTAGAAAATGTAGAAGTTATAGCCGTTACAAGGAAATTCACGTTTGCGCATGCGCAATGGCTACTATCAGTCCGAAGGTGGTGATCTTCATTGGGGACCATCTACAACCTAATCCGCATAATCCCTGAAAATTTCATCGAAATCGGGTAGAAAAAGTGGAAGTTATGGCCGTTACAAGGAAATTCACGTTTGCGCATGCGCAGTGGCTCCTATCAGTCCGAAGGTAGTGATTTTCATAGGGGATCATATAAATACTAATCTGTAACATCCCTGAGAATTTCATTGAAATCGGATGGAAAATGTAGAAGTTATGGCCGTTACAAGGAATTCACGTTTGCGCATGCGCAGTCGCTTCTATCGGTCCGGGGATGATGAATTTCATAGGGGACCGTCTACACACCAACCCGCACAATCCCTGAAAATTTCATCGAAATCGGACAATAACTTCGTATAGTTATGCGCGTTACAAGGAATTCATGACAGACACACAGACAGACAGACAGACAGACAGACAGACACACAGACACACAGACACACAGACACACAGACACACAGACACTGAACCAAAATTGTTCAGAAAGGTCTAAAACGCAAAACGCGAGTGAAAATTTTGATTTTGGAGAACTTTTTTTTTCGTCCTTGAAAAGTGAAAACAAAGCTTCCGCTACCTTGGTAGACTCGGAAGCAAAAAAAATAATAATAAACCTCGAATACACCACTGAGGACAATAAAAATGAGATAAGCTGAACCGAGCATGCGGGAAATGAACGTGTAGGCACTCTGGTATCGCTCGTTTGCCCAGGATCGAATTTGAGCTTCCATGATCATGCTTTCGGCCAAAGGTGCGTTTTCGCATTCGTCGATTTTCGTCGTTGTACAACCAATACCATTATTTATTTATTGCTTCCGAGTCTACCAAGGTAGCGGAAGCTTTGTTTTCACTTTTCAAGGATGAAAAAAAAAAGTTCTCCAAAATCAAAATTTTCACTCGCGTTTTGCGTTTTAGACCTTTCTGAACAATTTTGGTTCCGTGTCTGTGTGTCTGTCATGAATTCCTTGTAACGCGCATAACTATACGAAGTTATTGTCCGATTTCGATGAAATTTTCAGGGATTGTGCGGGTTGGTGTGTAGACGGTCCCCTATGAAAATCATCATCCCCGGACTGATAGAAGCGACTGCGCATGCGCAAACGTGAATTCCTTGTAACGGCTATAACTTCTACATTTTCCATCTGATTTCAATGAAAATTTCAGAGATGTTACAGATTAGTATTTAGATGGTCCCCTATGAAAATCATCATCCCCGGACTGATAGAAGCGACTGCGCATGCGCAAACGTGAATTTCCTTGTAACGGCCATAACTTCTATATTTTCCATCCGATTTCAATGAAATTTTCAGGGATTATGCGGATTAGATTGTAAATGGTCCCCTATGAAAATCATCACCCCCGGACTGATAGTAGCCGATGCGGATGCGCGAACGTAAAATCCGTGTAACAGCCGTGCGTACGTCAGAATCTCAAATTCTACACCGTCTATTGTCTGGCGCCCGTAGCACATCCGTAGCGAATCAAACTAATAGTCAAGGGGTCGCGGGAACGATACCTAGCCGTAGGCTAGAAATTTTTAGAGTGTCTCACCCACATTTTTCATCCGAATTTGATGAAATTTTCTAGGATTATCCAGAGTAGCGTGTAGATGGTCCCCTATGAGGGTAGTGAAAGGTACCTACTTAGTGATTGGTGTTTTGAGATTAACTACTATGCATCGGATCATCTATATAATCGGGTTATGGATACGAGGAAGCTATGTGCCACACCCACTTGGCAGACGTTTTTTTTTTTGTTTTGAATGTATTTGGCTTCTATACCATTCCAAGCATTCAGGATCAAGAGAGGAGAAGTATTGTTCCTTCTCCAACGTAACGAAAAATTCCACAAGGTCAAAGCTCCTCCAGACCATCAAGAATGCCCACTTTTCACAAAATTCTCCAAATTCGCAATGAGTTCCTGAACGTTGAAGCAAAAAATTTTTTGAGCAGTTTAGGAACTTTATAAACGAGAAAAAATTAATCTACAACGATTTTCCAATATTTTCAATTCCTAAAAAATTCATAAATATGACGATGCGAAAACGCATCATTGGCCGGAAATGGGACACCCAAGGACCCCCAATTTTTACAGTGGGACGTCCTAAAAAGCACTCGGTGAAGAACACAATAAACACGTGCAGAACTTACCCTGTCATGTTCATTTCATTAACAATAAATTATTGTTATAATCCAAGTTCGACATCTTAAATTTACCTCCACTTCACATCCTGTCATAACAAAGTAAGTATATTTTTGAGCTTCACGCAAATTTTGAGTATGAATGACTAATAAGGTAAGTGCCTATGTGAAGCTATAAGCATATCGTGCTGCATTTTAGTCATTCCATAGAGAAAACTGAAATGGTTACTAATCCAATATTTTAAAATTATGATAAGTTGAAAACGACGTCACAATTTGCGTTATCACGTCACCTACGTACCTGTTCATAAAAATCGTACAAAGTGCGGATTATCGTTGGTGTAAGAGACAGCTCTCATCTTCCTTTACGTCAGTTTATCGGTTGTCCGACAGTGTCGCTGCTATCATCAGAAGACAGGGTTTGTATGGACCTAATAACTCTAGGTCCATGTCAGAAGAGCAACTTCTTCCATGATGGCAATGGAAGTACGAGAGCTACTCCATCCGACCTACCTCCATGGTACTTAATTTCCTACTTCCATGCTGGTTTAAAACAAGTTGACCAACATCGAAGTTAAAACTTGAATAAATCTCCGTTACTGCGTGCAAGCAACACTGCAGGCAATGTTTGGGAATTCTGAATTCGTGGGTCGGAAACGTGGTGTATTCTTTTCGCGTAACCTTACGAGGTTATTACCATTAATTTTCGTATTATTCACAATATTTATCATTAGTTGGTGATTCAAAAGGTACGTCAAATTATTGGTAATCAATTGCGCTAAGTTCTGGTTGAATAAAAATGTCCACAGCACTCAGAAGTTCACAGACCTCAATGTTGACATCTTGGAGTTTTCGGCTTTTCCTGCTCAGGATCGCCGATTCTTTTCGATTTTGTAGAATTGGTTCACCAAATCAATTGTCTACTTCACGATATAGTAAAATTCAACTTAATAATGTGCTCGCAGTCAGTTTCCTGTAGGTACGGTGATTATCGTTCTGTAGAACAAAATATGTGCACTTCTGACAAGCGAATCATTGGCGATGTTCTCTTCCAGGAGTCAAAATGCCGCTCAGCTGTAGATTCTACAAGCAGAAATACCCTGAAGTCGAAGATGTGGTTATGGTGAACGTGAGAAGCATAGCGGAAATGGGAGCTTACGTACACTTGCTGGAATACAACAATATAGAGGGCATGATCCTGTTATCTGAATTGTCCAGAAGACGTATTCGATCCATAAACAAGTTGATCCGAGTCGGGAAGACGGAGCCTGTAGTCGTTATTCGAGTAGACAAGGAAAAGGGTAAGAATCATGCACCTTCCTATATTAGATGCACTATAATTTGTGCAGTTTTAATGAAGCCAAGTATTGCATCATCCTGTCGCTGAGGCCTAGCCAATGTGATCTAGTGGTACTTTCCTCCGTGATTTTTTTATTATTGGTAAATTCTTACCAACCATCATAGGCGATGTGGATCATATATTACTGAGTAAGATGATAGTCCCTGTTGAACAACTGCAGTCCAAGTTATTTTGACATTTGGCGCAGGATGGTCTTCAGGTAGAAAAGTCAATCATTCTAAACCACATCAACAGTCCGGCAGTTTTAAGGAAAACAATCCTCGAATGAGGCCTTCGTGCGCTAGGTAAGTAGGGTGGAGTGGGGCAATGGGGGGTGCGTCTTGATTTTTTTTAGATTTTTAATCGAAAGTAGACTACATCCTGAAAATGTTTGCACCAACCGCAACCTTCTAGCTTGAGTAGATCTGTTTCTATGATTTTTCAAAGTTTCGACCGTTTATGACGTCACGCGCCCCTCTCGCCTGGGCGGGACCCCCCAGCCCACTGTGACGTCATAAACGGTCGAAACTTTAAAAATTCATAGGAAAAGATCCACACACGCTAAAAGGTCGCGGTTGGTACCAAAATTCTCAGAATGTGGTCTACCTTAGATTAAAAATAACAATAAACAGTTTTTCCTACCCAGGCGCACACCCTATTGCGACCCAAAATGTCAATAGTTCAACTTTGACCCTCTGTAATGTTCCTTTGAAAACGCTATTTTCACTTTTTTTTAATGAGTAGCTTATTTTACGTAGATTACGATGCACTTTTTAAATTGTACAAAAGATTTACTTCTCATGGTCCAAACTGTGTTTTTTAAAATTCCGACCGACTTCCGCATTTGCCCCACTAATCGGGGCAAATGCGGAAACGGCCTGTGAATCCCATAAAAACATTTTAGTTGCATTAATTGGGTAAATGCAAACAAAGCCCATTTCAATACGAACAGAACGCTATATTTAATTTTTTTCTCCTCCACTTTTTTATGACCAAAATGAACTTTCCTGCGCCAACTGGTTTGCACTTTATCTTTCAAATGACTCTTTCTTGAGTGAATAATTTTCCCTTGAGGCCTGATTTCGAAAGTGGGAGAGGAAAATGAAGAAATTCAACGTGTAGGAAACAAAATGTGTATTTTTAAAGATTCATCTCCAATTTTTGTCCTAGAACAGAAAGGTAACTCAGTCTAATAGTTGTTATAGGGTGCTTATTTTGCACTTCCGC
Organism: Apolygus lucorum; assembly: GCA_009739505.2. NCBI lineage: Eukaryota > Metazoa > Arthropoda > Insecta > Hemiptera > Miridae > Apolygus > Apolygus lucorum. The sequence goes on from CM019171.2 coordinate 15,281,349, forward strand.
ATTTACCCCATACTGCAATATTGCTGGGGCAAATGCAACCCATGTTATCATTTCTACAAATGATCGTGATATAAACGATTTCATAATGAAAACTTAAACTGACTCATGTAAAGAAGTTTCAAGATAGAATAGACGTTACTGCCCCACTGCACCTCATGGAAAACTTATTTCTTGGCAAAAACCCGCCACTCGTCTGAAGAGCTAATCTTCTTCTTCTTCTTTTCTCTTCTTGTGGCCCTGAAGATTCCTTCGCGTGGCCATTGGAGTTAGAGCTAATCACTAGTGAGTCAGGATAACGTTAGGAATAAGCAGCTGACTGGCGAGAGCCCGCCTTTTCCGACAGGTAAGGGTTACCAACATAACTGGGTACACATTGAGAAGGTTTCTGAGGATCAAATGGCGCCATTTTCAAAACCATTTCCGCATTTGCCCCATTTTCACATTTACCCCACTCCACCCTAGTGCTTGTTTGAATCCACAAGCATGTTCTTGCTCTTGAACTTTGTCCCTCTGCGGATATACGAATTTCATGCTTATCAGCGTTCTATGCTGTAAATCTCGTATTGTCATGGAATCCTGTGAAACTTACCTCGAGTCTCGCCCTATTCCCCTAGACAATGGTCTGCTAACCACTTCACATTACGTTCTTCAAAACGATATAACGCTATTCTTCTATCCCGGTATTCTTTTTCACGGCGAACACAAATAAACATAGCCATTCTGCACGGTTGTCTGGCGACCAACTAACGAAAAAAAGGATTAGGTATGGTAAGCTAAGTCTGCCCCCACCCTTGCTCCAATTTTTTGAGCATTTCCTTAAGCAAATTCTTTTTATGCATAGCAAATGAAGGAAATGCTCAGAGTTCCCTGAGCTTTACCTTTACCTTCAAGTAAAAGGTAGAGATATTGAGGTAGAGCTCTACCTTTTATTTTTATGCATATCAATTGAAGTATTTCCTCCATTTCTTTAAGTAAAAGAACAAGCTTCAACTTCATGCATAGGTACCACCCATTGCTTCCAATCATCACGACTCGATTCTTCTGGTCTTGTTGCAACGGGACATTTCATTGGATATGTACCTGCTAGAAACTTAGTGAAGGTTTTAAACTCAACAGTTTTGCCACAGTTAAGCTGGGTTCGCATGAGCGCGGTCAACACGGTTGTGCGACGAGGCGGTTACGCGTTCGGCCATTTGATTGGCGGCTCCTCAGCCGCCTGAGTACTTTTGGAGTGGACTGTCGCGTTTCAAAAATTCTGATATTTGACGCATAACAGCGCGCCCTTTGTTTACATTTTTTGTTATCACCACTTGTTCCAGCACGGGTATCAACTGGTATGTTTTGATTTTTCCAGAAGCTTGATCCAAAATGAATCAAAGTTTTAGTGAATTGTAATTGTATTAGTTAAGGAGAGAAGCGAGCTGTGGGAGGATTTTAAGTTAGGGGTCAACGAGTATTATTTACTTTACTTATTTTTATAATTTTCGTTTGCATGAATGCATCGTAATGAAATAAAACGTATACCTATCTAATAAATATGATCTGTGATTTATTTATGAAATGGATACTCAAATTGATAAGAATTTCAACCACTTGAGGTGATTTCCAAGATTTTTTTGCATAATTAGCTACAACGAAATTATAAATAATTACGCTTTTCATAGGAATATTCTACATCATAATTCACTTTGATAATAATAATTACAAATAAAATAAAGATATCAGAATTCCGATTTTTGGAGTTGGTAGGTGACGGTATCTATCTCGATTCAGTAAAATACTGTTTATCTTTGATGCATTTACAAATGAAATGAACATCGTAGGAACAGAAAAAATGTACCTACTTGATGTAGGTACATTACCCTTGATGAGGAGGTACATAGGTGATTTTATAGTGATTCATATAGTTCGGACAAGCTGAATAGGGTGTGCGCCTGGGTCGGAAAAACTGTTTATTGTTATTTTTAATCTAAACTAGACCTCATTCTGAGAAATTTGACACCAACCGCGGCTTTCTAGCGTGAGAAGACCTTTTTCTATGATTTTTCAAAGTTTCGAATGTTTATGACGTCACAGTGGGCTGGGGGGTTTTTTACCTCAAAAATTGTCTTGAGGTTCCAATTCGTTACATTACAGTAGATTATGAGACTTATCGACGTGTTCTGTAAGTGAACGACTTCAACTCCGTGAGTAAAATAAAACTATTCAACTTCCCGAATCTCCCAAAGGAAACAGAAGTAAGTCAATGTTTTATTTATAATTGTACGCAAAAATGACTGGTACAAATCATAAAATAGAACTACTTCGACGGGACAATTATGATACTTGGAAAATCCAAGCACAAGCACTTCTTACCAGAAATGGATTTTGGAAATATGTTAATGGCAAATGTCCGAAACCAGTTAGTGACAACACAAATGCCGAACAAGTAGAAGAATGGCTAGATATGGACATCAATGCTAAATCAGAGCTTTTACTTATAATTTCCCCATCCGAATTGAAACAAATCAAAAATTGTGAATTTTCAAAAGACATTTGGGACACGTTAAAAAACATATACCAAAGTACAGGTCCAGCTAGGAAAGCAACTCTCTTGAAATCACTCCTATTGCATCGCATGAAAGAGGGTGATAATGTCAGAGACCACCTAAATAAATTCACAGACAATGTAGACTAGTTAGCAGAAATGGACATAATTGTAAATCAAGATTTATTAAGTATCATAATGCTATACTCTCTACCATCTACATTCGAAAACTTCCGTGTTGCTATTGGATCTCGCGACGAACTACCTACTCCAGAACAATTGAAAATAAAAATCATTGAGGAAAGTGAAGCGCGCGATCATAACATGTCAACCTCGGCTGAAGAATCATTTTTGGTGAAAAACAGAAAATTTCAAATGAAAAACAAGAATGAACCAACTAATGATGCTAAGAATGAACAAACTAAAACTAAAATCACATGTAAAATTTGCAATAAATTTGGACACACGTCTCAAGATTGCTGGTATAAAAACAAGAAAAATAATAAAAACGAATCAACTTTTCTAGCTAGTCAAATCTGTCTATCCTCAAATGCAAAACATGCATAAACGGTCGAAACTTTGAAAAATCATAGAAACAGATCTACTCACGCTAGAAGGTCGCGGTTGGTGCCAAAATTCTCAGGATGTAGTCTACTTTCGATTAAAAATCTGAAAAAAATCAAGGCGCATCCCCCATTGAATCACAATGTGAAAACAAAAATGATAGGATTCAAACCAGCTAGGATTGAAAACATAATAGGATTTCAACTGAAGCGCGGGAAAATAGAAGTCGAAAAGCTGTCGCGCAACCGCACCCATGTGAACCTCTAGACACCAGCCGCGTCCCGAACGCGTAACCGCCTCGTCGCACAACCGCGTTGACCGCGCTCATGTGAACCCAGCTTTACAGTTATAGTAAAAGGTGAGGGGTGTCGTTGGCTCTCTTCGAAAATTTTCCTCCAGACATCAGGAATCTCAGTGTACAACTTGGCATTAATTTTCCCCATATCTCTATCCTACTACATGTAAGTACATGTACATGTATGTTGTATCTTCGAATAGGAAATACAACTTTTATAGAGTCAAAGCGTAGAAAAAAACCAAATACAATGAAATGACCTTGGTGGAAAGCTACGGAGAGGACTTTAAATTTTGACGTTGATCCCTTTTCCCTGTCACCACGCGGATGATCTTTCTTGGTCTTCCTTAGCCGTCTCAGGGGTTTTCCTTAATTTTCTCGGATACCATGATATTTTTCCCCCTTTTCGATTCACGTTGCGATTGGTACGAGAGCAAGCTGCTAGATGACATGAAAATCTCATTTTGTCAAAAAATTGACATTGATCGTTCTTCACCGCGACCATTCATTTCTTTGTAAAAATACCTTTTGAGCATTCACGATGATCGTTTAATTGTATATTATTTCCAATCAACAGGTTACATTGATTTGAGTAAACGACGAGTGTCTCCGGAAGACGTAGAAAAATGTACTGAGAGATTCGCCAAAGCGAAGGCCGTGAATTCAATTCTTAGGCACGTTGCAGAGCTTTTGAAATACGAGACTGACGAACAGCTGGAAGATTTGTACCAAAGAACTGCCTGGTTCTTCGAGGAGAGACAGAAAAAGAAGGCATCCGCTTACGATTTCTTCAAACAAGCCGTTTTGTAAGTGCTCGTGTAATGATTGGATAAATCGGTAGCTTTTTACTTATGAAATCTAGGACGTAAGAATTAGCGACTCATCGCGACAAAACATGAAGTGAAAGGGGTCTAAATCAGTGTCTAGCGTTTCTGGGATACACTGCTAACCATTTTGGTTTTTTTTTTTTTTATTTTCAATAATGAACCTTTGGAATTGACCAAGAAAAAAATTTTTCTAACACCCCCTCAAAATTTGTTGGTTTACGTTTCAAGGTACATAGAATCCAAAAATCGAATAAATATTTGGCGGCACTTTTCTTAGTTCTCATGTACCGATTTTGGTGAAATTTGGTGTTTGGGCTCCATTTGGGGTCTAGTTGTGCCCCGAAGCTTTCGATTAAGGGGGTCTCAGTCGGTCGCCGTTCGTTCCTCGTTTCGGGTCAGTATTTCGCTAAATTGAGGGGGCAAAAACTTGAACAGCTGTACCTGAATTTTAAAGGATTTTAGAAATTCATTTGTGCATGGCCTTAGGCTAAGGAATGAATGAATAGCCTTAGGCTAAATGAATTTCTAAAATCCTTTAAAATTCAGGTACAGCTGTTCAAGTTTTTGCCCCCTCAATTTAGCGAAATACTGACCCGAAACGAGGAACGAACGGCGACCGACTGAGACCCCCTTAACCGAAAGCTTCGGGGCACAACTAGACCCCAAATGGAGCCCAAACACCAAATTTCACCAAACTAGAGAACTAAGAAAACAACAAAACTAACTTAGAGAACTAAGAAAAGTGCCGCCGGCCAAATATTTATTCGATTTTTGGATTCTACGTACCTTGAAACGTAAACCAACAAATTTTGAGGGGGTGTTAGAAAAAATTTTTTCTTGGTCAATTCCAAAGGTTCATTATTGAAAATCAAAAAGGCCCTTAGGGAATGATGAATTTCACCGAATTCTGTTTGCATTTTTCCTGAATAGTTAATGGTGTGGGATAGATGAAAATCGGGCTGATTTCGGAAAATAAGTCTCCTGTTATTTTTAGGAGACAATCAAAATTTTTTATTTCAAAACTAACCGGGAAAACAGATGTGAAGCGGGAATGCTCGCTGATTGGGCTGTTCGGATCGCCATCTCCTCCCAGTGTTGCCCATTGGGACGACGAAATCGTGTTTTCTAAGAGGAAAATTATCAAACAAAAACAGGGGAAACCTAATTTTCCCCATCTTGCTTTTTCTATTTTTTTCTTCAGTTTTTCGATTTTGAACTTTACTGTTTCGTGAAATTTTGCATCTGGGGGACTATAGATTTCTCGATCTCAGCGCTTCAAGCGGCCATAAATGAACTATTCCAGGATGACGTCATTTTCCCGGTTTCTTTTAAACATTCGTATCTTCTACACTTTTTTGTTTATTCGTAAATTAGGAAGTCTGGGCTGAAAGTTTGCCTTAGGAGGTTTTTCGAGGTGCTGTATCCGATTTTGGAGTCAAAAATTTCGACATGGTGAAATTCCTCATTGAAAGTCACGTCACTCCCGCAGTATTAAGTATTGCGGCTGAAATCATCAAAATCGAACAATAATTGCCAGAGAAAAATGGGAAAAACTACTGAATAAAAGGTTTTTGCCATATTTCTTAGGCAATTATTGTTCGATTTTGATGATTTCAGCGGCAATATTTCAGTTTTTCAATTCCCTAAAGCCGTGCACTAATGCATTTCTAAAATCCTTTGAAATTACAAATTTAGGTGCAACGTTTTTGCGCCTTCAATTTTGCTAAATACTGACCCGGGATGAGGAATGAACGGCGACCGACTGAGACCCCCTTAATGTCGATCACTTCAATTTTTTGGATTATCGGGCTAAGATTTTAATTTTAATTTGATTTTAATTTAATTTTACCGAAAGATAGGCAAAGGAGGAGGTTTATTCCTGAGGACCTCATTCCCAATCAATTTGACCGAGAATGGGGTATTTTGGTGGGTCGGAAATTCAGGTTTTTGACCACAAATTTGGATTCAGCACCCTTGAAAACCTATATACTACAACTTTAAGCCCAATGATACTATAACATGTGGTAGAAAAATTAATTAAAGAGATCACACGTTTGAAAAAGGCGGGCCGCTATAAATGCACACACACTAGGCAAGGACTACGCCGCGCGCGTGTGTGAGTAGAATTTTGTAGTATCCAAGACGTCCTCCAACGGTTTCTGTGCATGGATACTTTTTTCAAAGACAGTTGGCTAGCTACGTCACACCGTTCAAATCTTCAACTTTCCTTAGCTTCTCTGATTTTTTAAAAACATTTTCTCGACGAACAGACCCGATTACCGTTATTCCTGAGCCTTACTCTTTTGAAAAAAAAAAAATAATAATAAATTGACTGAAATACCCCATTGTTTGTTGGGTCGATTATCATATTCCATGGATTTGATACTTCGGAGTTAACATATTTTCAAATTTTTTTTCCAGGGACCCCTCAATCCTTGCTGAGTGCGGATTGGACGAAACGACGCAGGAAGTATTGCTCACCAACATCAAACGGAAATTGACGTCTCAGGCCGTCAAGATCAGAGCTGATATCGAGGTTGCCTGTTACGGATATGAAGGAATTGACGCTGTGAAGGCAGCTTTGAAAGCTGGATTGGCTCTCTCCACCGAAGAATTGCCTATCAAAATTAATCTGATAGCTCCTCCTTTGTATGGTTAGTCAATTTATTCCATCGGTTTTGTTATGTTAGGAATATTTCAAATCTCGTCGTAAGTACTCTCACTAGATTAGCTCATTTGCATGTTAAGAACGTCCTCAATTCTCAGGTTGGAAAGATGCGACTGGTCGATTCCCCTGAAATAGCCTTTTCTAGTATTTTCTTGATTATTAGTGCCCATTGGGACTCAAGTAGTACATTTTAAAGGCATTTATAGAGATGTTTTACCACAATTTGAACTTCTAAGACTTCCATCATTCGAGGTGTCCGGTCACCATCATTTGGATCATGTTGGATACAAAAATCACCTTCTGGATACAAATCTGATGAAGCTGCAAGAATAAGTCCCTCGGTCGTCTGCCAACTGAGGAAGTAAAATCTTTTCAACCAAATTTAAAAATAGGAAATTTTGTCGACAAAATCCACTTTACAGGTTGATTTTTCACCCATCAGAAACCCGAATAAATTTGTTTGTTGGCAATAGAAAGATGGGAAATTTAACGCCCTTTCCAACGATGGCGTTATTTTTACTGTGCTACTGCAGTTATAGTACATGATTTGAAGGTCGAAAACACGAACAAATACTATCAGTCTGGGGGCGATGATTTTCATAGGGAACCGTCTACACGCCAACCCGCAAAATCACCAAAAATTTCATCGAAATCGGATGAGAAATGTAGAAGTTATGGCTGTGGCAAGGATTTCACGTTTGCGCATGCGCAGCGGTTAGTATCAGTCCGGGGGCAGTGATTTTCTAGACGCCAACCCGCACAATCCCTGAAAATTTCATCGAAATCGGATGAGAATTGTAGAAGTTATGGCTGCGGCAAGGATTTCATGACAGACACGGAACCAAAATTGTTCTGGAAGGTCTGAAACGTAAAACGCGAGTGGAAATTTTGATTTTGAAGAACTTTTTTTTCAACCTTGATAAGTAAAACAAAGCCTCCCTTACCTTGGTAGACTCGGAAGCAATATCTTAAAATAGAAAAAACTTAGAAAAACAAGGGGTTAAAACAAAATTGCTAAGAGACACTTTCTTACTTAAGTTGGTTGTAGAATCGACTCCCGAAGTTTTCCTGTTCTCAATATGGGACACCCTGTATATTAGATTTTATTCATTTCTGACACGCAAACGTTCAAGTTGAATCAAAACAGAAACTATATATAGGGTTTCTACACTGAAGATGGGCATAACTTCAGGGATCGATTGTACAACTAATTTGCAACAAAAAAGTCTCTTAGCAATTTTTTCTTAACCCACTCAAAATGCCTATTTTCGCGTTTTCGACGTTAAGGCATTAAAACTGTCATAACTTCTGTTATTGACATTTTATGTCTTTACTATGGCACATAAATGAAAAATCGTCACGCGGGGAGCGTTACGCGGAAATTTCTGATGATTTTCACGTACAACCAATCGTTCCTAGGGAAAACTAACTTCCTCATTTTCCACCCCACAAAAATCGTTCACCACTCATTGGAAAGCTCTCAATTTATTAAACATGGTACGTGGTCCCTAATATGAATGTACCTGTACGGAAAGCTGAATTATGCGCATGTTTAGTAACATATGGTCGTGAGTAACAAATGAGATGTCAACATGATCGTGAGAGGAAAATAGGTATCGTCATCCAACAGATCCCTTTGAAGCGTTACGGAGGCAGGGTCAATGGTGAATGCTGGAGGCGCCTGAGTGGCCACTGATCAGCTGAGCGAGCACCAAGGCCATTTCCTCTCCTGTTGAACGCAGGAACCTGAAATTTGAGAGGGCGGGTCAATGGAGAATGCTGAAGGCGCCTGAGTGGTCAGGGATCAGCTGAGTGAGCTCCAAGGCCATTTCCTCTCCTGTTGAACGCAGGAACCTGAAATTTGAGAGGGCGGGTTTAAATTAATGTTTACGTACATTACATCGCAACCATCAACGAGCACAATCAAATTTCCACAAACAAAAGTACAATACGGGGTTTTATATGAAGGGGAAAGGGGGCGCAACGACATAAAATGTCTCTCGTGGTTGCGTACTTGTACGAAAGCTGTATCCACCGTTTGTGTTTTTTTCATTATTTTTGACGCTGAATCACGTGGTGAGGTCCGTTCTTCGATTTCATCGTTATTTCCTTCAGTTTTTCGATTTCAACGTTTACTGGTTTTGTGAAATGTTGCATCTGAGGACTATAGATTTCACGATCTCAGCGCTTCAAGCAGCCGTACATGAACTATTCCAGGTTGACGTCATCCTCCCGGTTTTTTTTTAACGTTCATATTTTCTACACTGTTTGCTTATTTACCAAGTAATTTCAAATTTGAGGGTATCGTTGGAAAGAGCGTTAAATTTACTACCACTAGGGAGCTTGGAAATTTAACGCTCTTTCCAACGATACCCTCAAATTTGAAATTACTCGGTAAATAACAGGAGTTTTGACAGTTTCAATGACGTAACGTCGAAAACGCGAAAAAACTTCGAAGTGGAAAAAAAGGCATTTTGAGTGGAGACATTTTGAGAAAAAATGGCTAAGAGACATTATTTGTTGCAAATCGATCGTACAATCGATTCCTGAAGTTATGCCCATCTTAAGTGTATACACCCTGTATATGCCGCTTATTCATTGTATTTATTTTTATTTTTTTATTTTATAAAGTGCCTAATGTAGTTATGTTTTGCAGTAATGACCACCGCAACGCCAGAGAAGACAGACGGGCTAAAAGCGTTACAGGATGCCATAGACGTAATAGAAGTTGAAATTAACAAACTAGGTGGAGTTTTCCGCGTTGAAAAACCAGTAAGTACTTGCTATCTTTGTGAACTACTCATTTTGCTAAGTGATCTGCCTCAGATATCTCTTCTCTGGGCTTCCTCCCTCCGTAGTGAACTATAATTCTGAGTTTGAATGATCGATTGATAAATCGTGGCAATTTGGCCATTTCGTGTTTTCATGGTTTAACTTACTGGACACCAACATGAATATCGGAAAATTAAAAATTAAGTAAGGTTATTAGAGAAATTTCTGGATAACAGTTTACATTTGCAGCAGAATTAGACAGATAGATCTTTATTCTTTGTCTATATGGACATGAATCCGTCATATACTCAGAAATAATACAATACAAATACACATAATACAAAAATACTTATACATATGTATAGGTAATTGAAATTCTCGACTCTTAATTATACAGGGTGTCTACACTTTAGGTGGGCATAACTTCAGGGTTCGATTCCACAAGGTATTTCCAACAAAAAATGTATCATAGCAATTTTTTCTTAACCCACTCAAAATGCTTTTTTTCACTTTGATGTTTTTTTTTTCGTGTTTTCGACCTTACGGCACTGATGTGGTCGTAACTCCCTTATTTCTCATGCAAATTCAAATCTGACTACACCGATGGAAAGAGCGTTAAGTTCCCAAGCTACCTAGTGCAAAACCTAAATCTTCCAGCAATAAAATACTTTCAAATAATCAAGTCAAAAAGCAAATTTAATTTTTTTTTCGAAACGGCTTTCTTTGACCAAAGTTTTCACTCTGAATTCCTGCCCATTTCGATGGGCGCTCTTCGGAAAAAACATGCTCAAACGAGCATCCACGAAAACTTCCAACGAGCTATCAATATTTCTTTTTAAAATTCAAATTGGAAGAGTAAATCAAGTTTGAATGCCAAAAAACATGAGTTTTACAAGAAATTCGAATGTTTTAAGCGGTTTGTAGTCCCTCTCTCTCTCAAGATGACCTAAACAAGTTTGTTATCATTTTCGATGCAATTTTTACAAAAAAAAAAAAAACACCATGCTAAATCTAATGGTGATACTTCCAAACAATTCCGACTGCTAGAAAGTGGATTTTTCGAAAGAATAATGCGTATTACGTTTACGAAAAACTAAGGGTTTCTTCGAAAAATCCACTTTCTAGCCGTCAAAATTATTCGGAAGTATCACCGTTGGGTTGTGCGTGAAAAATTACATAGGAAATGATACCAAACTTGTCAAGTCATCTTGAGATCGAGGGGGACCATAAACCGCGTAAAACCCTCGATTTTCTAGTAAAACACGCGTTACTTTGGCGCTCAAACTTAATTTACTCTTCCAATTTGATTTTTTTTTTAATTTGATAAACCGTTGGAAAGTTCGAAAGCATCTTTTTTCGGAGAACGCCGATCAAAATGGGCAGGGATTTAGAGTGAAAACTATGATCAAAGAAAGACAAGTTTCGAAAAAAATTTAAATTTCCTTTTTGACTTGATTTTTTTAAACTATTTTATCGCTGAAAGATTTAAATAGTAGCTTGGGAACTTAACGCTCTTTCCGACGGTATAGTCAGATTTGAATTTGCAAGAGAAATGAGGGATTTATGTACGACCAAATCAGTGCCGTAAGGTCGAAAACGCGAAAAAAACTTGAAGTGAAAAAATGGAATTTTGAGTGGGTTAAAAGAAAATTGCTAGCAGACATTTTTTGTTGGAAATACCTACCTTGTGGAATCGAACCCTGAATTCATGCCCATCTTGAGCGTAGACACCCTGTATAGCTAAAATCTAATGAATTAGTTTCAAAAACGGATAAACGCCATTTTCAATTTCAAAAGCGAACAGGAAATTGTATTTTTTAGTCACACCTGGCCCAAAATTTGGGGGGTAAATTGGGGCCTCGCCTTGTAACGATATGGTATTCTTGCAGTAGATGGAATATTACGCTATTTGATGGATTCAAATGTATTATGGCCTCTGCTGTAAGTTCCGTTGACTTGTCCTCTTTTGATTCCAAACGCCTAGATTCGCAAACGTATAGTTACTATACCAAGCGCGTGATCTTGCATAGTTAAAGAAGAGATTTGGACCTAGGAGATTATTCTTCAATCAATCCACAATACTGTAGAAATTGGATGCAGTTCCTGCGGTTTTCCTGGTTGCTACATAAATTTTAATTTAAAAAATCGTGGTTGTACCCCTTGTGACACATGGTTTTACAGTACCATATGATTATATTTGATTTGATTTGATTTATGATTATTTTACTTTTTATAAAGTGCCATAACTGATATTTTGCGAACCGCGAAGAAATAAGTTGGCTGACTGATTCCGTTCTTACGAATTTTTCCTACAGCCCAAAGTGGTTACCGCGTCGGACGAAGCGGAACTCGCCAAACAGATGGAGAGAGCAGAAGCCGAGAACGCCGAAGTTGCCGGCGACGACGAGGATGAGGAGGAGGAGGAAGCGGATGGTGATCAAGACGACGATGACGCTGCGGAGAGCGGAGAAGAGGAAGATTGAAAAACTTCATCAACGCTTTTGTTACGCCTTTTGTTAATATTCCCTACGTATTATACTACTCCATTTTATGATCATACGACTCCTGTCTTCTTCATTTTCGTACCTCCCTGTCTGTGAAGCCCCGAAGGATGAAAGTGCCTCACAAATTACCGAAGTCCTTACGATTTATTGGGATCCAATTCCACTAGGACAGAGCTGGGTAGTAGTTTACTACATTTTCAACTACTGACTAGTAGTTAGTGATTTCCCACGAGCAACAACTTTCCAGCAATTTGTAGTTAGTAATTACATGTAGCAATTTTTAAATACAAATTGGAGAAAAGTAGTTTCTCCTGGGTAACTACTAACTACTTTTCTGAAATTACAGCAAAAGTCACTCTCAATTGAGTACCAACGGGACCTCTTGAAATTGACGGAGAAACAATTTTATATGAATTTCAAATTTGTTAATAAAGTTTTTCATTTACACCAACGTTTATTCTCCATTTCTGTTTTATCGAATTTCCAAAGGAAAATTAACTATCCGGATCGATCCAAAATATGTTGTGTGACATAATTACCTATTTAATTGAATTGATAGGGAATGGGGGCGTATTTGCCTGTAAGGAGCAATGGGGGGTGAATTGAAAATAAGATCTTTAGCACAGATGAGATTTTTTTAAATTAAATACGCTCGAACAATCAGTTACTACTAGTTTCCTCACAAGTTGCCTCTCAATTTTGAAATGTAGATCTCGTTAACCTTAATTGAACTATCGTGTCACCGAAAAGATCTTGCGAATTCCACAGCTGTCCCAAGGTGTCACTAGATTCGGATTGCAATTTAAAAACTTATGGGCTGAGTTGACATTTTTTGAAGCAAAAAAATGATGTTATGATACAAATTTAGACAAAATTTTCATCGATTTACATGGAAATTTTTGTAATAACTCTATTTTGTGACTTCTAACAGCTCACAAAAAACTTCTGCTCTCCATTAAATTGAAAATTGCAGTTAAATTGTGTTTACTCTGATGATATTCTAGGATATCAGTGAAGTTCCTGAGACCTCGGACATTGGGTTGAGGGACAAGATTGAATCAGTCTGTCCTAGTCTTCTGGCTATGCCATCAGCCGACGCTTCTCCTCCCCATGGGGTTCGAGTTCAGCTCCAAGTCCCACGGGGCCCATTTGCTCGAGCCGTGACACGCCGTCGTATGGTCATAGCCCTGAATCTAGAGTAGATAGATGATCCTCCTGTTAGGACTCCATTGCATTGAGACTACCGTGATTCGTGATAATGAATTTTTAGAACCGAGTGAGACCACCCAGAGCTCTGTAGGACCAACCCTTCACTCCCTTTAAAACTAAAGTTGGGATGATTATCGAAGCATAAACACGAAAATGAACCTCAAAACAGGCAATCAAATTTTACCTGTTCAAAAAATTTTCGTGTTACTCTATGCCTCCTCGGTATCCAAGAATGGGGAATTTGCCTCAATTTTAGATTCTGGAATTTCAAGGCAAATCCTATTATAGGGCCCTAGAATAACGTTTAACACTAGGAATAACCAACGGAAAAAAATTACCGTAGGAGAAAATGACTAAACAAGTGAACCTCTGTTACAAAACACTGCGAAAATCGGGGAGTATTGTTGACGTCATACGAAAAAAAAAAGAAAAAAAACGACGCGAAAGCAACAACAGACAGAGTTCTAGCACGCCACACAAAACGATCCAGTGAAATGGCTACTCGAATAATGTGATTCAAATCTTGTAACTAAATAAGAGAAGATGAAGAGTAATAATGCTTGATAAACTAGTAGATAGATTCGTATTGTAAAAAAGTGAGTAATACTGTTTCTTTTGGTCAATTTGGTGTCTGTGTTCTTCCTGCCAGTTCGTGGCGCACTCTTGTGCGCACTACTCGGAAGGTGAACGTTCGCGTATGTTCCGCTTCTGTGGTAAGCGCCACAGAACCTCCTTTGAAGTCAGATTGGTGGAATATCCGTCACGTTTCAAACATGGCTGCCTCTTACACATTGCCACCACATTTAAAATTTCCATCTTCCTTAAATTCTCTAAATTTTTTGGATGCGTTTCGAGCAGCTCACTATGGTTTTATTCCATAAAAATAAACCCTCATTCGAAAAAAAAAAAAAAAAAAATGTGAGGCAAATTCCCCATTACATTTTGAATGAAAGCACCCACACCTCTCGGATAGCAAAGTTGCTGTATTAGTAAGTTTCTAGATACTGTTCTATCCAGTAAAAAGTTTGGTAAATTTACAAGATCATGGTATCAACTAGTAAATTTACGGATACATAATAATTAAATTACAAATTTTGTAATCGAATGAAGTAAGTAGTTCATAAAATATTAAATCACCCGCCAAAGGCGTATTGATCCATTTTACGCGTTTCCTTACAGATGTCGCTGCAAGCACCCTTCAGACAGTATCTATTTGGAACTGTAAAAAACGTGGAAGTAGAATTTAAAACCAAACAAGATACATCAAAGGTTTGGTTTCATAATTTATGGAAATACAATTTTTAGTTTAATTTTTATTAGGGAACTTTGAAATTTAATTAACAGTGAAGTTGGTTTTAACATGAAAAGTGTGAAAAGGGAATGTTGGTAGAGTTTGACCATTTGAAACTTGGCGGGTCTAAAAAGTTACAAGTCCGGATAGACCAGCTCTGGTCTGTCAGTAAAACTGAGACGACATATTGGAAAAATTATTCAATTCGAGTTATTTTTTGATAGTTTTGTGTTCTTTCCTTTGGCGATGAACGTTGAATTAATTTTTTCCATGTGCTGAATCGTCTTCAACTCTTCCACAGGTGAGTAAGACAGTCACGCTCGATAGTATGAGTTACTCATCAGACATCCCCACGCATCGGGTTCCTGGGTAATGGATCCAAGTCGGATTCCTCTTGTTGTAAAAAAATACCTACATCTAGATGCGATATTCTTGTTAGTAGTCGGATGAGTCAAATGTAGCAGTCGTTCCATGTCCCAGATTGATTCGTGAGAATCAATCGATGATCATCCACGGCTTCCATTCGACCTTGTTGCTCAGCTCGGTCGTGCCCTGTTGTAGTTCGTGTTAGGTATGTTCACGACACCTTGACGTTTGCTACTTCGTGTCAACCCGAATTGAGACATTTTAAATCAAAGTCGATTCATTGCTAACTACATTCCTTGTACGTCATTGGCTCTCATTGATGTCACACTAATCAGTGCACCTCGATTACTTTCATCTCACCTCACACGGCTGCCCCTTTACAGACCATCCTAAAAATACACCATTATTCATCTCATAATTTCAGACAGAACCTCATTAGCTGAAGCACCAGATTGTAGTGCAATTCAGTAGCTTAGGATGGAGCTTTATTAGGGTGTGGCCTTCTGACGTATGGGATTTTTCGATCAAAGACAACTGCTTGTATGTTTGCAGGTTTCTATTGATTTTACATTGCCGTAGCATTGATACTCCTACTAATTGAAGTTTCAACTAAAAACTGGGCATCTAAACAGAAAAGGTTGACCGATTAAATTTCATGAAATTTCGCTGTGTAGTTTCAGAATTTCCATTGAAAACTTGGATTTTATCATTTTGATGATTACCTTCACTTCAATAATCAAATTTGAACTTTTTGATTCTTTACTCAATGAACTCTTTGTCACAATAGATCAACTTGATGGTCTAAGTGACTACGGACCCCGTAAAAAAAAAACAAAAAAAAAACTCCTTGGTCCGTTATTCTGGTTTTATGATCGCAAAAATATTAAAGTAACAACACTACGCGATTCTTCGTAAAAAAAGACATTAAATTCATCCATATTGGTAGTATTTTTGCCTTTTGAATCTGCTGTAGATGATAGCTTGAATAGGATTTGAGATTCTGACGTCACACGTGAGGGCGACAAATGCACGGCAGTTACAAGGAATTCACGTTTGCGCATGCGCAGCGGCTACTATCAGTCCCGGAATGATGATCTTCATTGGGGACCATCCACAACCTAATCCGCATAATCCCTGAAAATTTCATCGAAATCGGGTAGAAAAGGTGGAAGTTATAGCCGTTATTTTTATTTTTTTTAAACTCCCCTCAAAGACAAAATGTCTTTTTTGACGGAGGGGGCACGCCATAAATGAAAATAAATAACTAAATCAAATATGATGGGGAGGACGCCCAGGACTCACCCGACGCCGGCCCTAGGGATGAGGGAAGATGAGGAAGGTGGGGTAGGAGAGAGGGATGAAGGGAAGTGCCTCTGTAAAACGACCACCAGTTCAAATACGAGCCAAGCAGGACACGGGTGGTGATACCACAGAGTACGCCTACCGAGATGCCCAACTCGCGCAACTCCGTGGCACTTTTCCCGCACCACACCCCGCGCCATGGACAAGGTTGCAGCCATCACCCTGATGTTGTTGGGTGCCACTCATTTAGCTCTGACACCGCTTGCCGTAAATCATCTCTATGATACTTTCTTATCTTAGCCCGCCAAGTCTGCTCCATGTCCAAGCTGCCATTGACAACTTGGACATCCAGGATAATGCAAGACTGGTCGGGCTTGATGGCAACGATGTCGGGCTTCTTACCCTGGTCACTTGGCATGCGATACAATCTCTCCCTCTCAACATCCCAGCCGCTAGATGACAAAGCACCTGCTATCTGCTTGGCGACCGCATCATGACGTAGAATGCGGCCCCCATGAGTCCGAGGACACTGCTGCACTACATGATAAAGATGTTCATTTCCACTCCAACAGGCACGGCAAAGGGATAAGGTTGTCCGCGACTACCTCTCGAACACCTCACCGCAGTTGGCAGAGTTGCCATGCGGACGGCGTGAAAGTGTTGGTAGTCACGGGCCCCAATGCCCTCCGAAGCCCAATCTACCCATTGGGATGAGACAAGGCTTTCGGAGCACTGTCGGAGTTCTTTACCATCTACTGACTCATGCAGGGCAGCAGCAAACTCAGCAGACGAACTGGGTTTTGGAGCAGATGGTGTTGCTCGGTCGCACCATGCTAACTGCTGCCTGACAAAATCAAGATCAGCAGCTGCACGGGCGACCTCCCAGCTCGATCCTTGAAGGGCTAGCAGGCGATGGCGGCGCAGGGAAGGGATATATGCCGAGAGAGACACAATGCCAAGCCCACCGGATTTGACCGTGCGTGAAAATAGGCACTTGGGACACCAGGTGGGAACCTCAGCCAAGAGCGCACAGCAGAGCGGATTTCTCGATCTAGTTCTTGCAGCCATAAACCCGCCATAAGCCTGCCAAAGACTAACCCATAGGTCAGCTTTGCAGTAAGTACGTGCGGAGGAGGCGCAGCTTCTGCTGTGGCTTCAATGGAGCCTTGGTAACGCGAGCTAGCGCTCTACCAAGGTCCACATGGCTGGTAGTAAATTCACGTTTCAAGGTAATTCACGATTGCGCATGCGCAGTGGCTCCTATCAGTCCGAAGGTGGCGATTTTCATAGGGGAGCATCTAAACGCTACTCAGTAACATCCCTGAAATTTTCAGTGAAATCGGATGGAAAATGTAGAAGTTATGGCCGTTACAAGGAATCCACGTTTGCGCATGCGCAGTCGCTTCTATCAGTCCGGGGATGATGATTTTCACAGGGGACCGTCTACACACCAACCCGCACAATCCCTGAAAATTTCATAGAAATCGGACTATAACTTCGTATAGTTATGCGCGTTACAAGGATTTCATGACAGACACACAGACACGGAACCAAAATTTTCAGAAAGATCTAAAAACGCGAGAGGAAATTTTGATTTTGGAGAACTTTTTTTTTCGTCCTTGAAAAGTGAAAACAAAGCTTCCGCTACCTTGGTAGACTCGGAAGCAAAAACCTTCAATTAAACCAAAAAAAGTTGAAAAATACGGATGATTACTGGCGCGAACACTTGAAACAACCGATTTCACGTTTCTGCTGAGAATGACCCAGAAACGTTGCATGAAATAGTCTTTAGACAAGAAAATGCTCTGTGAATATCGTTTGACGATCTCGGTTTTTGGTAGATTCGCCAACCTGTGAAAACTTTTAAGAATATAAATTCAATTAAACGAGTATTTCGAATCATTTTTGATGATTTTATTAAAGAATGTTTTATCTCTTTCAGGTGCCCTTGAAATTTTATAACAAAAATGAGTGGAGCCCACGAGAATGACGTGGCTTACTGGCGTAACAAAGCTGAGGAGATGGAACGGGAACTCGAGGACTTCCGTGAGAGCTCTCAAATGCTGGAAAAGGAATTGGAAAACTCGCTGGAACAATCTGACAAAACTATCAAAGAACTTCGACTGAAAAACAATGCTCTTCTGCTCGAAAATGATACATTAAAGGTAATTCTTACCATGGTCCAATTAGGGTTAAGGAAAGAAATTAATTTCGCTTCTAATAGGTACTGTTGCAGATAGAAAGAATGCGGTTGGCCCTATGGGGGTATTTTGGTGGGTCAGAAATTCAGGTTTTGACCTCAAATTTGGATTCAGCACCCTTGAAAACTTATATACACAACTTTTAGCCAATGATGCTATAACATGTGGTAGAAAAATTAATTGAACAGATCACACGTTTTTAAAAAAGGCGGGCCTCCCTTAACAACACACACTTATGCCGTGCGCATGTGTGAGTAGTATTTTGTAGTATCCAAGAGGTCCTCCAGGGTTTCTGTGCATGGATACTTTTTTCAAAGACAGTGGCTAGCTACGTCACGATTGGCTAGCTACGTACCACCGTTCAAATCTTCAACTTTCCTTAGCTTCTCTGATCTTTTAAAAACATTTCTTGACGAAAAGACCCGATTACCGTTATTCCTGAACCATACCTACCCTTTTGAAAAAAAAACAAAATAAAAAAAATTGACTGAAATACCCCATTTCCCGAAGGGTATACCTGCTAACATAGACGACTACCTGTTCCAAAATCTTAGGTAGCCTGTTGAGTCAGGCTGGGGAAAGGGCCGAGCCTCAGTAATCGTAATCCAAGCATCGAGCACTCGTGTCATAATAAGGTAGAGAGCCCCTCCACCCAGCCATTTGTTAGGAAGGATATTTATCTCGAATGTGAGTTCACTTGCATTCTGTTTACCCTTCAGTCGCCTTTAAAATTTGAAAGAAGCATCATCCTTTAGGTACTGGAAGCGTGATTTTATTTTTGAATGAATGAATATACATTCTCTTAATTGATAGACTTTCCAAGGGTAAAAAACCTGTTTTATATTTTATTAGTGTTATGTTTTTTTCCCCTGTAATAAATCAATCCTTTCACTTCATCATCGGTCGGTAGTCAACAACCCTCGGTCTCATTTCCCTGGCTTGAGTGGCCGGTAGAAGGACGATGTTTTGGAATTGTAATACACATGGACACCTCACCAAACCATGCGCATTCTTTCAATCTGCAAAACCGTACCTACAAGCAAAAAAGTATTTCAATAACCACCTCCATCTGATGAGGAATTGATCATGGAAGTAGACTTTCTGTTAACCTGAGGACATGGGCTGAAAGCTGAATGTGGGAGCCTGAGAAGCATTCTGATTGGTGGAGCTCCAGGACGTAGTTATAGCAGAAAGCAACAGATAGCGTTCATGATCACTCGTTTCCAACCTCATCGCAACAAGTCACCTTGTTTATCACATATTTTCTCCTTGGGCATACCGGCTGCATCTAAGTAATTAATTTGATAACATTCAGTTATATTCGCTATATGTACGAAAAAATCGAGCGATTTTCATAATACACTGGGTTTCAAACGTTCTTTGGGTGGCAGTTGTCAATTGAATATGTGAACTACTGGCAATAGGGACAACAACAATTGCATGAGGAACTCTGAAAATACCTTTCGCCTCGATTGGTTTTTCCAAGTAATTTTTGCAAAATCTAAATGATGATGAAACGGAAAGTTATCAATTTCTGGTCATTCGAAGGGATTTGAAAAGAAGAGGTATGAAGATGTGGCCTCCCCCTCCCCACCACTTTCGTAGTAGTTCCTCAATCCTAGCTGAAAGTAGATAGCGCAACTGAGGCAGTCTCAAAAATGATTGCACACCATTTTAAC
>CM019171.2:15301653-15326898 GCA_009739505.2 Apolygus lucorum
TTTTATTCATTTCTGACACGCAAACGTTCAAGTTAAATCACAACAGAAACTATGTATGCCACTTTTTTTTTTAAAGGTGCCTAATGTAGTTATGTTTTGCAGTAATGACCACCGCAACGCCAGAGAAGACAGACGGTCTAAAAGCGTTACAGGATGCCATAGACGTAATAGAAGTTGAAATTAACAAACTAGGTGGAGTTTTTCGCGTTGAAAAACCAGTAAGTACTTGCTATCTTTGTGAATCACTCATTTTGCTAAGTGATCTGCCTCAGATATCTCTCCTCTGGGCTTCCTCCCTCCGTAGTGAACTATTATTCAGAGTTTGAATGATCGATTGATAAATCGTGGCAACTTTGGCCATTTCGTGTTTTCATGGTTAAACTTTACTAAACACCAACTTGAATTTCGGAAAATTAAAGGGTTAAGTAAGGTTTTTAGAGTAATTTCTTAATAACAGTTTGCATTTGCAGCAGAATTAGATTGATATACAGGGTGTAAGCCTAACTGGTCTGCCATACTGCAGGAGTCGATTCTACAACTAATTTGCAACAAAATTGACTCTTGGCAATTTTCTTTTAAAAGCTTCGTTTCCGTGTTATTTTAATTTTAAAACTTTTTTTCGTGATTTTGACCTTACGTCATTAAATTTGTTATAACTCCAATTACAATTGACAATTTAGTGACAATTACAATTTAATGATACCGTTGGAAGAGCATTAAATTTCCTAAAGGATAGATCCCTTACATTTCTTTTGAGTCAAGGTTTAAGACATGAAAAATCCCTCTGAAAAGAGAAATTTTACGTAAATTGGGAACCTCTAATCTTTTCAATCGCAAATTGAACTACGAGAATCAATATTTTTCAAGATGCAAGAACAATAAAAACTGCACCAAATCTCAGATTTTCAATACTATAATCAAAAAATATTTTACCAACAAATTCAGGGGAAATCTTTATGTTTGAACGAGGAAAAGCATTTTTTCAATGAATTCAGCGTTCCCGCCTCATATTTCCGGCGCCCCGCCTACTTCCACCGACCGACCCCTCAGATCGTCTAGCCGGAGAGCTGATTTCGTTGAAAAAATTCACGTTTTTTCTCGTTCAAACACAAATTTCTCCCCTAAATTCGGTTGTAAAATATTTGTTCATTATACCATTGGAAAGCTGAGGTTTTGATGAAGTTTTTACCGATCTTGCATTTTTGAACAAAGATTGGTTCTCGTACTTCAATTGGGATTGAAAAAATTCGAGGTTTCCCCATTTACGTAAAATTCTTTTTTCAGAGGGCTCTTTCATGTCTTAAACCTTGACTCACAAAAAAAGTTAGGGACCTATCCGATAGGAAATTTAATGCTCTTTCCAACGGTATCCTCAAATTGTAATTATCACAGCTTATTAAAAGAGTAATGACCAATTTAATGACGTAAGGTCAAAATCACACAAAAAAGTTTAAAATTGAAATAACTCGAAAACAAAGTCTTTTAAAAAAATTGCTAGGAGTATGGCAGACAGCTGGGCTTACACCCTGTATAGGTAATTGAAATTCTCAACTCTAATATATATCTAAAATCTAATTAATTAGTTTCGAAAACGGATAAACGCCATTTTTTAATCTCAAAACCGGATAAAAATTGTATTTTTAGTCACACCTGGCCCAAAATTTGGGGGATACGTTGGGGGCTCACCTTGTAACGATATGTACATACTAGTAGTAGATGAAATATTACGCCATTTGATGGGTCCAAATGTACTATGGCCTCTCCTGTAAAATTTAGTTCCGCGCACTTCTCCGCTTTTGATTCCAAATGCCTCAACTATTACCAAGCGCGAGATCTTGCATAGAGAAGAGATTACCTAAGGAGGTTACTATTCAATCGATCCTCAATACTGTAGAAATTGAACGCAGTTCCTGCGGTTTTCCTGGTCGCTACATAAATTTGAATTTCAAAAATCGTAGTTGTACCCCTTGTGACACATGGTTTTACAGTACCTTATGATTTTGATTCAGCTATAAATCGACAGCCCCACTGCAAAACCCTGTATGTTCAATAACAAAAAGTTTCCAGGAGACGAAAAAAAACTGTGACATTTCTAACCTATGAACCTGGCTTAAGGTTATTACATTTCACCACAGAAAAGAAATGAGAAGCTATAGCCCGATTTGGGCGACACTATAATGTGCGCAAGAGCACAATCTATCGGAAAGGCTCAAATCCTTATTTTTGGAAAAATTGGAACTTTGGGGCTGTCGAAATGATGTTTTGCGAACCGCGAAGAAATAAGTTAGTTGACTGATTTTCGTTCTTACGAATTTTTCTTACAGCCCCAAAGTGGTTACCGCGTCGGACGAAGCGGAACTTCGCCAAACAGATGGGAGAGCCGAAGCCGAGAACGCCGAAGTTGCCGGCGACGACGAGGATGAGGAGGAGGAGGAAGCGGACGGTGATCAAGACGACGATGACGCTGCGGAGAGCGGAGAAGAGGAAGATTGAAAAACTTCATCAACGCTTTTGTTACGCCTTTTGTTAATATTCCCTACGTATTATACTACTCCATTTTATGATCATACGACTTCCTTTCTTCTTCATTTTCGTACCTCCCTGTCTGTGAAGCCCGAAGGATGCAAGTCCACAAATTACCGAAGTCCTACGATTTATTGGGATCCAATTCCACTAGGACAGAGCTGAGGTAGTAGTTTACTACATTTTCAACTACTAACTAGTAGTTAATGGTTTTCCCATGAGCTACTACTTTCCAGCAATTTGTAGTTAGTAATTACATGTAGCAATTATTGAATACAAATTGGAGAAAAGTAGTTTCTCCTGGGTAACTACTAACTACTTTCCTGAAATTACAGCGAAAGTCACTCTCAATTGAGTACTCACGGGACCTCTTGAAATTGTCGGAGAAACAATTTTATATGAATTTTAATTTTGTAATAAAGTTTTTCATTTACACCAACGTTTATTGTTCTCAATTTCTTTTTTATCGAATTTTCCAAGGAAAATTAACTATTCGGATCGATCCAAAATATGTATTGTGAAACTAACTACATAATATTTAATTGAATTATTTAGGGAATGGGAATTAAAAATAAGATCTTTAGCACACTTAAGATTTTAAAGATTGAATACGCTCGAACAATCAGTTACTCCTAGTTTCCTAAGGGCCTCTCAGTTTTGAAATGTAGATCTCGTTAACCCTAATTGGACTATGGTGTCACCGAAAAGATCTTGCAAATTCCACAGCTGTCACTAGATTCGGAATGCAATTTTAAAACTTATGGTCTGAGTTGACATTTTTGAAGCAAAAAAATTATGTTATGACAAATTTAGAAAAAATTTTCATCGATTTACTTGGAAATTTTTGTCATAACTCTATTCTGAGACTTCCAACAGCTCATAAAAACTTCTGCTGTCCATTAAATTTAAAATTGCAATTATATTGTGTTTACTCCGATGATATTCTAGGATATCTGTGAAGTTCCTGAGATGTATTTGGTGACACTAATGATACCATGGTCCAATTAGGGTTAAATGTTCTATTTCTGCGAAAAGAGTCTTGTAAGTGCCACTCACTTCGATAGGGGCATAAACGCCAATTTGAAGTTTTATTTAGAACTTGGGTATGCGAGCAGGAACTTGATTTTGCTGATCTTCGAGCTGCTGTCTAGGTGGAGATCCAAGTCGACGAGGAGCACCCTAGGACTTCACTTTGAGATGATATTTTATAACAATTTAGATTTGGAAAAAAATATTTCACCACTACAATCGATGGCATTGTACATAAATATTTACATCAGAGCATTGTATCAGCAGTCATGTCCATCTGGCTGCTTGGTATCAGGGTCCCAGATCCGACCTCGGACATGGGTGAGAGACAAGATTGAATCACTATGTCCCAGGAATGGTGGAGAGAGGATTGTGCCTTTTCTGGCTATGCCATCAGCCGACGCTTCTCCTCCCCATGGGGTTCGAGTTCAGCTCCAAGTCCCACGGGGTCCATTTGCTCGAGCCGTGACACGCCGTCGTATGGTCATAGCCCTGAATCTAGACCAGATAAATGATCCTCCTGTTAGGACTCGGATGGTCATCCACTCTAGGATGAACAGTGGGTAACCAGCCCGAATCAGATCCTTGGCTGACTTGCCATGCCATATCCCTCGTCAGGTGATTATCCACCAGCGAATAAATACGAGGGTGAGTTCTACCAAAGAGATGACTCCCCAAAGCAGACTGACTTGCTGAACCGGAGAGCTGGGGCTCCATTGCAGTGAGACTTGTGATTCCTAGGGAACATCACAGTATATTAATTTATACCTATATTAAATCTATAATTAATTTAATTATACTTATATTAAATCTAGTAAATTATTATACCATTTTATATAGCTTTTCCAAATTGAAATAAACATTTTTCAAATTGAATAAACATTTTCCAAATTGAATGAAACATATTCCAAATTGAATGAAACATTTTCCAAATTGAATGAAACATTTTACAAATAGAAATAAACATTTTACAAATGAAAATAAACATTCGTATAGCGGCAGCTCACACTCGATTATGTCCATGACAGACTGAAGGATTTGGTCTGCAATCCTCCTCCCATCCGACGGACGGCTTCCCCGCCGTTTGAAAAACTACTGAATGGTGACACTCTTTAGCTTGTCTTACGGAATCTCTTCTCAATGCCGTGTAGTCAACAATGTTCTGTTCGCCTGTTCACTGTTGGATTTTCAATATCTTTGTGCCGGTTCGTAACGATATTATCCTAGCTTTCATTACATATCCAAAATAGTCCTCATCAACCTATTTACTGTCAGTGCTCATTTTCAACAACTCACTACGAGAATGATTACCAAAATGATTGACAATTCGGATACCGACTCATCTTCAGGAGCACCAGTGAGAAGGATTGGGTATGTACGACGAAGTAATGTTCTTTTCAGTTCTTCTGATGAGGATAACCATGTGATGCTGAGTACCCAGTTTTGGATTCGATTGTACGTTATTTTTTCTTTATTTCATATTTACTGTTTCATTTCTATTAAAATTTCATGTTTAATATTTCTATTGGTAATAAAATGTTTTATTTCTATTTGGAAAATGTTATTTCTATTTGTAAAATGTTTCATTCAATTTGTAGAATGTTTATTTCTATTTGTAAAATGTTTCATTCAATTTGGAAAATGTTTCATTCAATTTGCAAAATGTTTCATTCAATTTGGAAAATGTTTATTTTAATTTGGAAAAGCTATATCTATAACTGTCTATTTAAATATTTTACAATACACGATAAAAATGTCATTCCTACCTAGAAAATTCTTCTTAGCAAGAATGATGAGGATTAGTTCGTACTGCAAAGCGTAGTCTACATTTTCAAACAGGTGTTCAAAATAAATTGTTAATATTGGCACGTGAGGTATGATTTCTCTTTTTGGTTTATTAGTTTTTAATGATTAACTTTCCTAATTGACCAAGAAAACATTTTAACCCCTCCCAAATTTCTTGGTTTACCTACGTTTTAACTTGAAAATCGAATAAAAAATGTTCCGTCCATTAGAGACACTCTCATTACTAACCGGATTTCATCAAAATCGGTGAAAACCGATTTTGATGAAATTTGGGGTCTAGTTGTGAGCTTTTGGTTGATATCAGTCACTTCTAAGGGCAGGAATTTTCAAAAGGTCTTAGCTCAAAAAATTGTAATATGCCTACCTAAAGCTATTTTTTTAAATGAATTTAAGACAGAATTTTAGAACCGAGTGAAACCACCGAGAACTATGTAGGACCAACCGTTCACTCCCTATAAGAGTTGAAGTTGGGATGAATATTAAAGCAGAAACACGAGTGTGAATCTCAAAAGAGGCTATCAAATTTTAGCTGTATTTTACTCAGTTATGCCTCCTCGGTAACCAAGAATTACATTTAGAAATGAAGGCACCCACAACTCTCGGATAGCAAAGTTATTGTATAGCAGGTACCTAAGGTTTTAATGAAAAAGCGGCGTTATCCAGCAAAAAATGAACCATTGTGTAATAATTTGCAGCATTTTTATCACGTTTCGCTGCGATACCCAAAAAGTGAACTTCCCATGGGCCTAAAAGGAAATTTGCAGACTCCAATGCTCATATGTGGTTTTTCCAGTAGTGCTAGTCAGATATAAACGGAATCCGTAAAAATAATTAGGTAGATTCTTCTAAAATTTCAGTTCATGTTCACCTGTCCATCGAACGCAGGTGGTGTTGGTGGGCGAGCGGAAGGCGCGTCCAGAGTCTGGACTCCAAAGGCAACCCTCCTTAGGTACTACTTTATTGCGGATTGCCTACTTTCCACCCCTTTCACCAATAAGGCTCGTAAACGGCAGGAAATTTTTTTTATCGACCTAAATATTATTGAGGCCTGTTCCCAAGGAGCTGGGGCACAAAAGCATGTTTACATTCTTACAAGGATTTTTTTAATCGCCCCAGAACCAAGGTATTCACAAAAATTGAAATTTCATCTTCAAATTGATCTATAAAATTTTTTATTAGTCTGACTGAGGAACGAAAGGTATCACGATGTTCGTACACCATCAGAGAACAATAATCAACACTGAATCGATTTTTAACTCCGTAATCAAACCGCCCAGCGACCAAAATTGCGACTTGGGTCGCTCAGAATTTCTGATTACCTAGGTATCCATCGAGACGCGTTAAACTGACTTTTCGAAGCTCGGTAAATCGAACGATCATGATATCAACTAGGAAAATGCATCCATACATTTAATGTATGGATACACATAATAATATTGTAATCGAATGAAGTACCTAGTTCATAAAATATTTAAATCACCCGCCAAAGGCGTATTGATCCATTTTACGCGTTTCCTTACAGATGTCGCTGCAAGCATCCTTCAGACAGTATCTATTTGGAACTGTAAAAACGCGGAAGTAGCCTCTGCGATACATCAAATGTTTGGTTTCATAATTTATGAAAAAATACAATTTTCAGTTCAATTTTTATTAACTTTGAAATTTAATCAACAGTGAAGTTGGTTTTATCTGGAAAAGTGTGAAAAGGGAATGTTGGTAGAGTTTGACCGTTTGAAACTTGGCGGGTCTCAAAAATTACAAGTCCGGATAGACCAGCTCCGGTCTGTCAGTGAAACTGAGACGACATATTGGAAAAATTATTCAATTCGAGTTATTTTTTGATAGTTTTGTGTTCTTTCCTTTGGCGATGAATGTTGAATTAATTTTTTCCATGTGCTGAATCGTCTTCAACTCTTCAACAGGTGAGTAAGACAGTCACGCTCGATAGTATGAGTTACTCATCAGACATCCCCACGCATCGGGTTCCTGGGTAATGGATCCAAGTCGGATTTCCTCTTTGTTGTAAAAAAAATACCTACATCTAGATGCGATATTCTTGTTAGTAGTCGGATGAGTCAAATGTAGCAGTCGTTCTATGTCTCAGATTGATTCGTGAGAATCAATCGATGATCATCCACGGCTTCCATTCGACCTTGTTGCTCAGCTCGGTCGTGCCCTGTTGTAGTTCGTGTTAGGTATGTTCACGACACCTTGACGTTTGCTACTTCGTGTCAACCCAAATTGAGACATTTTAAATCGGAGTCGATTCATTGCTTACTACGTTCCTTGTACGTCATTGGCTCTCATTGATGTCACACTAATCAGTGCAACCTCGATTACTTTCATCTCACCTCACACGGCTGCCCCTTTACAGACCATCCTAAAAATACACCATTATTCATCTCATAATTTCAGACAGAACCTCATTAGCTGAAGCACCAGATTGTAGTGCAATTCAGTAGCTTAGGATGGAGCTTTATTAGGGTGTGGCCTCCTGACGTATGGGATTTTTCGATCAAAGACAACTGCTTGTAGTTTGCAGGTTTCTATTGATTTTACATCGCCGTAGCATTGATACTCCTACTAATTGAAGTTTCAACTAAAAACTGGGCATCTAAACGGAAAAGGTTGACAGATTAAATTTTCATGAAATTTCGCTGTGTAGTTTCAGAATTTTCATTGAAAAGTTGGATTTTATCATTTTGATGATTAGGTACCTTCACTTCAATAATCGAATTTAAACTTTTTGATTCTTTACTTAATGAACTCTTTGTCACAATAGATCAACTTGGTGGTCTAAGTGACTAAGGACTGGTCTAAGGACCCCGTCAAAAAAAAAAAAAAAAACTCCTTGGTCCGTTATTCTGGTTTTATGATCGCAAAAATATTAAAGTAACAACACTACGCGTCTCTTCGTAAAAAGAAAAAAAAATACATTAAATTCATCCATATTGGTAGTATTTTTGCCTTTTGAATCTGCTGTAGATGATAGCTTGAATAGGATTTGAGATTCTGACGTCACACGTGAGGGCGACAAATGCACGGCTGTTACAAGGAATTCACATTTGCGCATGCGCAGCGGCTACTATCAGTCCCCGAGTGATGATCTTCATTGGGGACCATCTACAACCTAATCCGCATAATCCCTGAAAATTTCATCGAAATCGGGTAGAAAAGGTGGAAGTTATGGCCGTTACAAGGAAATTCACGTATGCGCATGCACAGTGGCTACTATCAGTCCGAAGGTGGTGATTTTAATAGGGGACCATCTAAACACTACTCAGTAACATCCCTGAAATTTTCAGTGAAATCGGATGGAAAATGTTATGGCTGTTACTAGGAATTCACGTTTGCGCATGCGCAGTCGCTTCTATCAGTCCGGGGATGATGATTAGTGACGATTCGATGTACCTTTCGATGCAATATTTAACATCGAAATAATATCGGAAGACAGTATCGATATAGATAAAATATCGGAAGAAAAATATTGATGTGGCACCGATTTTTTTTTTAAATCTTTTTTTTGTCATCAATATTAGTGATATCGATAGAATATCGAAAGAAAAATTCTGATTTCACAGAATCGAATATGTTTTTGTATATTTTTTTTTTTTTAGAAAAATATCGATGTGACATTTTCGTTGACATCGAATGTTTTTGCATCTTTTTTAAAATCAATATCAGTGATATCGATAGAATATCGAAAGAAAAATACTAATTTCACTGCTATCGAATGTTTTTGCATTTAAAAAAATCAATATCAGTGATATCGATACAATATCGAATGGAAAATACTGATTTTACTGATCGTCAAATACCCATGTTTTTGCATATTTTTTGTCAATATCAGTGATATCGATAAAATATCGGAAGAAAAATATTGATTTCACTGATATCGAATATGTTTTTTCATCTTTTTTATCAATATTAGTGATCACCACAAATTATCGAAAGAAGAATATTGATTTCACTGATATCGAATATGTTTTTACATCGGTTTTTATCGATTAGGAGAAATCAATAAATTACAGTGGGAAGGAATATAACCATCACAACCGATAATTTTTTTCTTTCGATATCAATATTTTCCTTTCGATATTCGATATCACAAGAAAAATATCGATACAAATATCGGAAATATCGAAACAAAATATCGATATTTTGTTGATATTGATATCGATCGATATCAATAAATATCGAAAGTATCGAATCGTCACTAATGATGATTTTCATAGGGGACCGTCTACACACCAACCCGCACAATCCCTGAAAATTTCGTAGAAATCGGACAATAACTTCGTATAGTTATGCGCGTTACAAGGATTTCATGACAGACACACAGACACGGAACCAAAATTGTTCAGAAAGGTCTAAAACGCGAGTGGAAATTTTGATTTTGGAGAACTTTTTTTTTATCCTTGAAAAGTGAAAACAAAGCTTCCGCTACCTTGGTAGACTCGGAAGCAAAAACCTTCAATTGAACCAAAAAAAGTTGGAAAATACGGATGATTACTGGCGCGAACACTTGAAACAACCGATTTCACGTTCTGCTGAGTATGACCCAGAAACGTTGCATGAAATAGTCTTTAGACAAGAAAATGCTCTGTGAATCTTGTGTGACGATCTCGGTTTTTGGTAGATGCGCCAACCTGTGAAAACTTTTAAGAATATAAATTCAATTAAATGAGTATTTTCGGATCATTTTTGATGATTTTATTAAAGAATGTTTTATCTGTTCCAGGTGCCCTTGAAATTTTAAAACAAAAATGAGTGGAGCCCACGAGAATGACGTAGCTTACTGGCGTAACAAAGCTGAGGAGACGGAACGGGAACTCGAGGACTTCCGTGAGAGCTCTCAAATGCTGGAAAAGGAATTGGAAAACTCGCTGGAACAATCTGACAAAACTATCAAGGAACTTCGACTGAAAAACAATGCTCTTCTGCTCGAAAATGATACATTAAAGGTAATTCTTACCATTGTCCAATTAGGGTTAAGGAAAGAAATTAATTTCGCTTCTAATAGGTACTGTTCGCAGATAGAAAGAATGCGGTTGGCCAATGGGGTATTTCGGTGGGTCAGAAATTCAGGTTTTTGTCCTCAAATTTGGATTCAGCACCCTTGAAAACCTAATTACTCCAACTTTTAGCCCAATGATGCTATAACATGTGGTAGAAAAATTAATTAAACAGATCACACGTTAGTAAAAAAGGCGGCCGCTATAAATGCACATACACTAGGCAAGGACTATGCCGTGGACTACGCTGTGCGCGTGTGTGAGTAGTATTTTGTAGTATCCAAGAGGTCCTCCAAGGGTTTCTGTGCATGGATACTTTTTTCAAAGATAGTTGGCTAGCTACGTCACGATTGGCTAGCTACGTCACACTGTTCAAATCTTCAACTTTCCTTAGCTTCTCTGATCTTTTAAAAACATTTTCTCGACGAACAGACCCGATTACCGTTATTCCTGAGCCATAACCTTTTGAAAAAAATAAAAAATAAAAAAAATTGACTGAAATACCCATTTCCCGAAGGGTATACCTGCTAACATAGACGACTACCTGTTCCAAAATCTTAGGTAGCCTGTTGAGTCAGGCTGGGGAAAGGGCCGAGCCTCAGTAATCGTAATCCAAGCATCGAGCAACTCGTGTCATAATAAGGTAGAGAGCCCCTCCACCCAGCCATTTGTTAGGAAGGATATTTATCTCGAATGTGAGTTCACTTGCATTCTGTTTATCCTTCAGTCGCCTTTAAAATTTGAAAGAAGCATCATCCTTTAGGTACTGGAAGCGTGATTTTATTTTTGAATGAATGAATATACATTCTCTTAATTGATAGAGTTTCCCAAGGGTAAGAAACCTGTTTTATATTTTATTATTGTTCTGTTTTTTTCCCCTGTAATAAATCAATCCTTTCACTTCATCATCGGTCGGTAGTCAACAACCCTCGGTCTCATTTTACCTGGCTTGAGTGGCCGGTAGAAGGACGATGTTTTTGGAATTGTAATACACATGGACACCTCACCAAACCATCCGCATTCTTTCAATCTGCAAACCGTACCTACAAGCAAAAAAATATTTCAATAACCACCTCCATCTGATGAGGAACTAATCATGGAAGTAGACTTTCCGTTAACCTGAGGAAAATGGGGTGAGCGCATGGGCCGGAAGAACTGTTTATTGTTATTTTTTAATCTAAACTAGACCTCATTCTTGGAATTTTGACACCAACCGCGACCTTCTAGCGTGAGAAGACCTTTTTCTATGATTTTTCAAATGTTCATGACGTCACAGTGGACTAGGGGGGTCCCGCCCAGGTGGGAGGGGCGCGTGACGTCATAAACATTCGGAACTTTGAAAAATCGTGGAAAAAGATCTACTCATCCAAAAAGATAACGGCTGGTTTCAAAATTCTCGGAATGAGGTCTACTTTCGATAAAAAAAAAAAGAGAAATCAGGCGCACCCACCATTCCAAAAGAAGAAAAAAAGTTGTACCTAAATTTTTAAGGATTTTATAAATTCTTTAGTGCATCAACCTAAGGAATTGAAAAACTGAAAGATTGCCGCTGGAATCATCAAAATTGAACAGTAATTGCCTAAGAAAAAGGGGAAACCCGTTTATTCACTGACTGAGACCCCCTTAAGGCTCATTGCACAAGGTAGCAGCAAAGAACCTGCCTCAACGTGGAAAAGTATTGCAGACGTATGAAAAACATTTTATTATGTTTCAGGACAAATACGATGATCTACAGAGGGCTACTGAAGCTCATATTAGTGAATTAGAAGAAGAAACAGCACAGTGGCACAAGAGAGAAGAAGACTATGTTAAATGTATTAGAGAATTGGAACAGAAGAACGACGATCTGGAACGTTCTCAAAGGTATAATTGTTATTCAATCGCATTATAGTTCTGGTTATAATTTATTTCATCAAATCGGTGTGTTTATTAACAAATTCGTACTTTTCAGGGCACTATTTACCTCGCTGGCTGAATTCGAGACGAAACTGAACAGCGCGCTAGAAAGAAATGTGTTCCTTGAGTCGGAATTGGACGAAAAGGAATCCCTGAAGACGATGGTTCAGAGGCTCAAGGATGAGGCACGAGGTATGAGTATTGTTCTGTTATTCACAGTTAGTATGTAAAAGTCAATAACTTACTCATGAGCCTTCTGGGTGGAGCCATTTGGTGAAATATCTAATCGATTGCCGTTTTCAGGCGCCTCTTTAACTTCCTCAGTGTCCTCTTAAGTTTCCTGTTCAGATGCTCTTGAAAGCACAGTTCACTCATTGAGACTCTACGTAAATCCGTAGTACTCGAGGGTGAGATTCCCCATTCAGACCCTTTTTGCTCCGTACAGAAGTCATATTGTATATCCAGGTGGCAGTGATACGGGTGTTCAGTTTCTTAGGATCAACTCCTGATTTTGGTCCTTTTCATTCCGTCTTCTCAAATTTGCATTTCTGAGATGTATTATTTTCAACCTGCAAAGGGATAACTAAACATTTAAAGGGCTAATTGTAGTTAAGGGCGGGCTGATGTAGCCTCCAGTTAAGAAAGGGGAAAAAAGGTGTTTCAAGGAAAACGTACGTATAGGTCTGCACAGAAACTTTGCATCCCTTTGGCGCATTCTTCTGGAGAACATAGTACTAATTAGAGAGTTTTCGCCACAGCAGACGTGACGACTAGAGACAGATGGGGCCAGCAGACGCAGATGCTAACTTTTTTTGGTGGATTTCGAGTTGTCACAAAATTAGGTGCGGACTCTGGAAGTGACGCAAAACAGTTATCGACCTGTGAAGTCACTTGAAAATGGCCGATAGCGAACAGCTGATTCAGACTCCGGGGTTTCGAAATGAGTTTTTCAGATCGAAAATGAAAATGTTTGCCGTATTGAAAAGGCAATAAATATTTTACTACTTGGATACCTATTTACACCCCTTTCTGACCCTACATTGCGATATAAAAACCTACCTACCGATGATTTTGATCCTTTTTACCTTTAGAAAGTAGTGAACAACAGTAGCTTTTCCAGAGCTCTTACTGCATTTTTTGGGTCTACAGTACTTTACTAACGATTTTGCAGTAGCTACCTTTCGACTGGTTCCTTGTTTGTCTAACAACACGTCCGTAACATATCTATAGACAATTTAGAGTAGGTAGGTACTTCGTTTCTACCTACCAGGAAATACAGACTATTACAAAAACGGAAGTTCAGATCTATCATACTAGGATAGATGTACGAACTTATAGACGTAACACCTAAATGCAGACATCCATAATTAACCAAATACCTACTATTGTGTGAAAAGAAGGTATTTTCTCAAAGGTAATGAACTTTATGAATGAAAGGTAATGAACTTTCCAATTTGACATGCAACTTACAAGTACGATGATCACAGCAAACGGAACTATCAGTTGAAATCTTAAATGGTACCTACTTACGTGAACTGACTCCCGTTGCCTGTTTATTGTAGATCTGTAGTTAGGTGTGTTGGTAGATGAATAAATAATGTACAACATTAAATGAAAAACAAGGGTGCATTTATTCAGAAATTTCATTGACATTCAAACAATGTAAAATTCGCACAGTCAAGAATGGCATACATTGGATTCACTTGATCTTGATGCGGAGATAACAGAATTCTGGTGACGAATAGTTTGTTTTGAGAGATGAAAAACTTGATAATTCCCGGGAAAAAGAAAATTGTTCTACAAATGAAAACTAAAATCGAGAACCAAAACACGGGAGTCGACCGCCGAACACAACACTAAATCCGGCTACATCCGATCTAAAATGAAACTGGTTGTAAAAGTGTGAGGTTATCAAGGGTCGACGCCGGCAAAAGCCGGCATTTGGCAGCATCCAAGACGACCAAGCTCGCCGTCCGAGTCGTCACGCATGCGCAGTTGGCATTTTCAGACGGTTGCATGGATATTACACGCGGATGGTCGTCACAAAAGACATGGCGAAAACTCTCTAATATCTCTCTTCATCAAGCAGATTCCCGTGTGTACGATAATTTTTCGTGAATTTCTCCCCTCGAAAGTGACATGACGTTTTTTCCTTGGAGTGAGAAATTTCAAGGAGGGCTACAAGCCTCGCATGAGGTTTCTGAAGAATGCTCGAGGAAATCTACTTACCGATAAGGAAGGCATAAAAGAAGAATGGGTAAGGCACTTCCGGGAGCTTCTTAATAGAGGCGAGACAGAACAGGAGTCCCATGACCGCCAGTTTCTTGATCAAATACTGCATGATACAGAAGAAGATGATGAAGACCTCCCACCAGATATGGATGACATTGTAGAAATTATTGACAGTCTCAAAAATAATAAGTCACCTGGTGTGGATGGGGTGGCGGCGGAACTTCTGAAGCAGGGTGGAGAGGGGCTGACCCAGAGCCTTTTTCGGCTGATCTGGGATATTTGGACGAGCGAGAAGATGCCTGAAGAGTGGAGCCTGGCCATGATATGTCCAATCCACAAGAATGGAGACAAGCTCGTATGTGATAATTATCGAGGAATTGCTCTACTATGCGTGGCATACAAGGTCCTAGCTATTGCCATCAGCAAAAGACTCCAGCCATATGCAGACCGAGAGATCGGCGAATATCAGTGTGGTTTTCGCACTGGCCGGTCCACAACTGATCACATTTTTGCTTTAAGACAAATCTTGGAGAAGGCCTACGAGTTCGATGTCACCTTGCACCATTTGTTCGTGGATGCCAAACAAGCATATGACAGTGTGAGTCGAACTGCTCTTCTGAAAGACCTTCTGTCCTTTGGTGTCCCAAAGAAGCTAGTGAGACTCGTCAGAACGACCCTACATAACTCCAAGTGTCTTGTTAGAGTTCAAGGGGATCTGACAGAGAGTTTTGATGTGAGCAATGGACTGAGACAGGGGGACCCGGAGGCGCCAGGGCTGTTCAACTTCTGCTTGGAGGGACCAGTAAGGGCTATTCGAACCAATCCTGGGGGCACTATCTTCAACCGAATGACACAACACATGGCTTATGCAGATGATGTTGAGATAGTTGCAAGATCGCTCTCTGCACTCTCTGGGGCGTTTGAGGAGTTTGAGCAAGCAGCGAAAGATAGGGGCCTGGTAATCAATGACCAAAAGACCATTTATATGAAGACGGCAAGAAACCCTACTACGCAGCACCCTGGAACAATTCAGATGGCTGGTCACCATTTTCCGATCTGCAAGGAGTTCAAGTACCTCGGCTCGCTGGTAACAGAACAAAACGATGTGCCCTCAGAGATCAAAGCGAGAATTGTAGCGGGTGATAGATGCTTTGGTCCCTCCACAAGGTCCTCAGCCTCAGTGCTCTCCCTCGAAAGGCAAAGGTGATGTTGTATAAGACCACGATTCGCCCAGTTGTCACCTATGGGTCTGAGACGTGGGTACTCACGCTAGAATGGGAACAGAAGCTCCGGGTTTGGGAGAGGAAGATCCTCCGAAGAATTTACGGTCCAGTGTTTGACGCAGAGAACCAAGCCTGGAGAATAAGAACAAATGAAGAGCTGAGAGAGCTGTATGGTCAGCCGGACGTGGTGACATTTGTCAAGAGGAGCAGACTCCGATGGTTGGGTCACGTTGAACGGATGGAGCCTGAAAGAGTTCCACGAAGATTGCTCTACGGACATCCGGGTGGCAGTAGATTGAGAGGAAGACCGCGTATGAGATGGATTGACGACGTGGAGGCCGACCTTAGGGCCCTTCAGGTCAGGCGATGGCGGATGGCTGCCTTGGATAGGGATGAGTGGCGGCGGATGATCGAGGAGGCCCAGGTCCTTTAGAGGACTGTTGCGCCGCGGAAGAAGAAGAAGAAGAAAGTGACATGATTTCCCTCCAATTGCAGCTTGAAATTCGTGCATTTCCGAAATTGAAATTTCATGGCACTACACAAACATCAAACTTCTCACGGCTCCAATTTCCATGTCAAGGTTTCACCATAGAAGGTTGACTCAATAGTTATAGTTCGCAGATTCGCCACCTAGGGAGCGCCACACGGATGCAAAGTTTCTGTGGTAGACCTATAGCAACTACTATTATTCGAATCTACCCAAAATTGTAATGAGGTATTTTGGTGGGTCAGAAATTCAGGTTTTTGACCTCAAATTTGGATTCAGCACCCTTGAAAACCTATATACTACAACTTTAAGCCCAATGATACTACTTATAACATTTGGTAGAAAAATTAATTAAAAAGATCACACGTTTGAAAAAGGCGGGCCGCTATAAATGCACACACACTAGGCAAGGACTACGCCGCGCGCGTGTGTGAGTAGTATTTTGTAGTATCCAAGAGGTCCTCCAAGGGTTTTTGTGCATGGATACTTTTTTCAAAGACAGTTGGCTAGCTACGTCACACCATTCAAATCTTCAACTTTCCTTAGCTTCTCTGATTTTTTAAAAACATTTTATCGACGAACAGACCCGATTACCGTTATTCCTGACCCATACTCTTTTGAAAAAAAAAAAATAAATAAATAAAAAGAATTTACTGAAATACCCCATTCAAGTCCTTAATTTCACTAATTTTAGTCTAGTTTTGTCAAAATGGATGTTATTAAATTTTGCTTCGAAACAAATTAGTGAGTTAGTTGCTAGCAATCACAACATCCATCAGAGCTAGCATCATATGCTTGCTCTCTGATGCAAGTCACACTACACAGAATGAAGTTCACTTCATTCACTTATTTCATCTATTATTAGATCTCGTTACAACCTTTTGTTCTTTTTCTTCCACTTTTTCTTTGTTACTTTTTTAATCTTAGGAAATTCCATTTTTGTGTGTTGAATGTAGCTTCGTTCGACTCACAGCTCCAGAAAATCCGTGCCTCTAAACTCTCGAGGGGTCTGTCAACTTACAATTAGCTATCTCGTCCATTTGCCGCTGAATACAATTATTAGGTACCCGGACAATCCTTCTCATCTAGAAAAATGACGCTATAATCACCGAGTCCTCATAAAGTATTAGATTAGAAATGTATCCAAAGTAACTACGCTCCATCAGATATTTCTATGTGCATCGATGAAAGGGAGCCTTCAACGTTGGGCCTCTCCTATTACAGCGTTGCCACGTGCTAGTTCTGGCTCTGGTTTAATTAGATTCTCTACTTTAACTACTTAATCAGATTACTATAGGGGATCCCATTACTGTA
This sequence comes from Apolygus lucorum, assembly GCA_009739505.2. Classification (NCBI taxonomy): domain Eukaryota; kingdom Metazoa; phylum Arthropoda; class Insecta; order Hemiptera; family Miridae; genus Apolygus; species Apolygus lucorum. The sequence continues at coordinate 15,319,179 of CM019171.2, forward strand.
GGGGGGTCTTTCCTAGCACACAGAAATATCTGACGAGTATATTAGAAATTTATATAATTAATTCATGTTTTAGAGGCACTCATTTTCAGTACAAATTTTGGTTCGAACTTAATTTATTTACCATCCATCACAATAGCGCTTTCTCCACTTTTGATTACCCTGTTTTTAATTGTCAGCATTTCATCCAGTTTATACTGTATTGCATCAATTGAAAGTCACGTCACTCCCTTATGTATTTGCGTGGATTTATGGTAGTGCTAGATGTACGAGTTGGCAGCTGCTTTTTTCAACTATAGTTATATTTCAGTAGTAGAAAGTCCAGGAATTGGGGTTCGAATGGAGTATAGTTACAAACAGAGATGGGCGTAATCATAATCGTAATTAATATTACGATTACAATCATACGAATATCGTACGATTACGCTGTATTTGAACCAAAAGTGTTTGATTACGCTGAAATCATACGAATAGTGAATGATAACAGTCGTATTTTTAGGGTCATTAAAGGCACGTAGTAAACTCCCCCTCATCTGTTACCATCAGTTTGATGTCCTGCGTGCCTTTAAGTAGGAATGGGACATCGATATCGATAATATCAAAACATCGATGTTTTTAACATCGATATTTTACATTCAATGTTTTTCAAATATCGATGTTTCGGACCGATGATATCAATATGGCGACTAGATGGTTTGATAAATTTGACATACTAGGTACTGCAAGGGAACCAGACAAAATCCTATTTCATACCATTTAAATTCATTGAATTTACTTGGAATTTGAAGAACATCTCCTACTTTTTAGCTTAGTTAGTTGTGATCAACTACCTACCTCTTCGCATTTCTGTCCATTCACTTCCTTAGCTTACACTTCACGAGCTCCGACTCAGAAGTGTAAACATAGTTTAGTCGGAACGATAGGAGGTCGATCCCCGGTCGAGGGACGTTAATTTTTGATGATTCAACACAATCATCACTTTATATAACAATACAATTACTGGAAAACAATAGGAAAAAGTATCTTTCTGCTTGAATCAATAATGGAAATGGGGAAGGTATGGGATATCGAAATGAAGTGCAAAAAAAAAAAAAAAAAAATCAGATAATTTATCACGAATGAAAACAATTATAATGGAGTAGGTTATCCAGTAAAATAAAAGCACGTCAGAAGAAAAAATATCCACTTCTTATTAATGGAGGAAGAGCAGCCTCATCAGGTTTTCTCCCTTGATTCTAATTGTTTGACAAACGAATTAAATTTCCCGCTTTTTAAAAACATCGATTTTTCACCTTACGATGTTATTGACATCGATGTTTTTTATACGACGTTTCATCGATACCGATGTACAGCGATACGATTACAGCGTAATCATACGATTTTCGTATTATTGTAATCATAATCGTAATTATGATTACGCCCGTCTCTGGTTTCAAATAGTCTCTTGTCGATTAGGTAAGCCTCTCGCCTATTGAAGAGGGATAGTTAGATCAACCTGAAAGAGTAACGTGGAGCCAACAGTTGAGATTAGCAACTGAGTTCTCAGTAATACATGAATGACTAAATCAGGGTTTCCGAGTAGAAACAAGGTGAGGTTTGGGGGTAACAGATAAAGACGCATATTTTCAACCAGCTCTGGGTCTAAACGGTTTTTCTAACCGAAAAACGTACGAAATGAAATTTAAGCTAATTCAACGTGTTTTCATTTTGCATATAAGGGTTCGTTCGTAGTGCAGTTCTAGAACTTGTAGTAACTGGAGGAGTTCTGAAAAATGGCCGCCCAGAATTTCGAACTGTGTTCTCGGATTTTCTACACTGCGAACGCTTCCATGGACCAGAACTGCTGTGCCTAATCTGTTATCGCCTAACCTTCTCCTTCGCTGTGATAAAACGCTGCAAATTATTACACAGTCTTTTATTATTTTTCTACAATAGATCACTCGCTCAACGAAGACAGCTCCATTGTCAAGTTCAGTTTGAAACAGAAAGGTCCTAGTAGCAAAGTATTGTTATTTGGTTGTTGGTTGCTAGGGAAGCACAACTGAGTGACATGAATCTCATTTCGAAGAAATAAACATTCCGATTAATTTAAAGTTCAACCTTCCTCATATGGACCAAACTGTAGGTAGGTACTTAATATATATACAATATTAAATATAAAATACAATTTTGTGGAAGAACAATTATTAAATATTACTTAAATGTATTTCTATTTTATATTAAATAGGTACTAAATAAAATAAAATTTTGTGAAAAAACAATACTTTACATCGGTAGTTTTCAAACAAAAAGGACAAATGGACAGGCACTTAAGGACAGACGGAAAATTTTATTTTTGGACTGTACGTAGGTACCTTGAAACTTGAACCATCTAATTTTGAAGGAGGTATGTAATTTTTTTCTTGTTCTATTCCAAAGGGTATTTTAAAAATAATAAACCAAAATCAATTCCAAGTTATTTGCTATGAATGAATCTCGGAGGAAAAAAAACTGGCTCCTTACCGAAATTTACAATAAAAAAAAAAGAAGTGACTACTTTTTATGGTTTTAATTAATTTTTGTGTAACTATGGAATAAATGATTCAATTTGAATTGTTGTATCTCCGTTATTTATCATAACTGCAGAGCTTAGGTTGATATCAAACTGTAGCAAATTTAATCTACATCAAAAAGTTACAAGGCATAAATTATCGAAATCATAATACTTAGTTCAAATAATATTATTGTTTTAAAAAACCCGACAAAAGTGGAACAATTTAATGGTTTTCAGCGCACTTCGTCAGTTACAGAGGGTTTTAACGTTGCAACTACGTACTATAAAAATTCAAAAAATGCCTGATGAGCCACGTAGCCGCCTCTTATTAAAGTTTCTGGAAACCCTCACCAGAGAGCTCCTTCGTAGTTGTCCGGAGTTCTGAAAACGAGTTCGAGAAAAAATCTGGAACGCTAGAACCGAGTTCCGAACTAGTCCGGAACTGTGTCCGAAAGTCACTGCGAATAGCAAACTCAGTTTCAGAACTCGGAATTCGTGCACTGCGAACGCGTAAAGCTCTACTGCGCATGCCCGAACTGTTCTAGAACTGTCCCGGACTGCACTACGACGAAGCTTAAGTGTTTTCTGCCAAAAGTTGGTCGTTCCTGAGTTATAGGCAAAAAAAATCAATTTATTCGCCATTTTTGAATTTTTTTTTTTTTCAATGGCCAGTCACGAAATGTTGGTGGCAAACCTCAGATTTGGATTCAGCACCCCAAAAAACACGAGGAATCAAAGAACTTGGAAACCCCCAAAACCGTGAAAAACATATTTTAACAGGGCTAGTTTGAAAGAGGAGAGCCTCAGATAAACGGCAAGCAGGCTGATCTCCTTCCAACCGCTATCGCTGTGGAGACCTTACTTGTTGAGTGGCTTTCGTACTTCCATGACTTGATTCCACTTTATCATCTGCACCAGCAATATAATAACGTGGCCAATAAGATCAAAATCAACAATGTTTTGACATGCCTGTCTTTTTTTTTCAGATCTGAAACAGGAGATCCACGTTAGAAAGAAACCCGAACCCGAGAAGAACCGGATAGTCGACTCGAACAAAATCGAAGGTTCCGACGATCCACCTTCGCCAGGTCACATGCCTCCTCTCAAAAGTAAGATAGCCCGTAAGACTCGTAACTTCACTCTTGCCTTGCGGTGTATAGGCATGCGGACTCATAAATCTGGTGATCGTAGTGATTGTTCTGATAATCACAAAAGTGAGGATTAGCGCCTTCTGCCGCAGTCTTTTTGTTTCTCTACCCGAGTAACTATTTCCTAATTCTATAGATTTCTTCAAAATTCCATTGTTGACTCCAAAATGCCATCCATAGGTTCAGTATTGAACAAATAAAGTTACACAAGACCATTTTGTTTATTTTACTTTGCTATAATTTTCAATCGCGTTCGCAGGAAAATGAATGTTATTGAGTACTATGTTCTAGTTCCTTGCTAATTAAATTTTCCTAAGGTATTGTAGGAATAATTTCAATTTAATACGAATTTTTATTCAGATTTACGAGTGTTGACTTCATTCGTTCAATGAGCTGAGATAAGATATTCCTCTGGAGAAATTTTAAGAGCTGATAAATATTATAATTCAGATAGGTATGTATAATTTTACAATCAAATGATCATTTTCAAAATCAAGGTGATTTTAATTGAGGGAGGAATTCCACTTTTTGGTTTATTATTTTCAATAATGAACCATTCGAATCGAGCAAGAAAAAACAAATTTTTATTCCCCTCAAAATTTGATATTTTACGTTTTTGTTCAAGTAGGTTTCACCTAACCTGTAAAACGAACTTTATATAATGGAAAAAACTTTTGAATATGATGTTGAAAACCCATTTAATAGTTGACAAATAATATATAATGGTGAAAAAAATTACAAATGGAGTTTTTACACCATTACAATTGTCCTCGAGTAGAGCTTCAAGGTTTTACGTAGCTCACTTGAAAAATTGGCACTTGAACGCGGACTCGACTTTGGGCCCGAGTGGCCTTTATTAATGCCGGGCTCAACCATAACTTGAGAGTTCGTCTTTCGACTTCTATAAAGTCGGTTCCACTCCAGAGCCACTCCACTCGATCTTGAGGCTTCTTCATTCGAGTGACTTCTATAAATTTGGTTCCTCTCCAGAGCCACTCCACTCGATCTTGAGCCTTCTTCATACGAGTGACTTCTATAAATTCGTTTGGTCACTCCAATCGCTCGAGTGGTGTCTATAAATCCCTGCCGTAGAATCCCAAAATCGAATAAAAAATTTTCCGTCCACCCGCCGTATGCGCCACTTTTTTTAGCACCCATGGACCGATTTGGTTGAAATTGGTATGTATGAAAATTTGGTATTTGGGGTCTAGTTGTGCCGCAAACCTTTTGGTTAATGTCAGTCACTTCTAAGGGGTGAAAATTGAGGGTTGAAATTTTCAAGAGTGCCCTAGCTCGAAAACTCTCGAAATAAAGGTTTTTTTCACCAATTTAAAATAGTATAGAATTTTAAAAAATTTTTGAGACCACCCAGAGCTCTGCAGGACAAATTGCTCGCTCCCTACGAGTACTTTAGGGTTTTCCTTCGATAAAATTGAATCACGAATGTGAATCACCTAAGAGGTCTAATCTAAATAAGATGATGTGTTTGACGTGAAATAAGAACAAGATTAAATTATAAAATGGAAACATAGAATGTGTTACTGTAGAAGAGGTAGAGAACAAAAACTATTTACGAGGGTTTTAAATGAAACTATAAAACCGTCGATCCGTCTTTCCATTTTTGTGTGTTTGTTATGCCCCATGTGAAGCCACCTTTACCTCACCTTGCAGCCTTGTGTGCGGTAAAACTCATCCCACTTTGAGTTTTAAGAGCTCTATAGCATCCATGCATCCAGCTGTATGGAATAGGTGTTAGGGCTCAAGGTGTCTGATGCGTGGAGGGTGCTGCAGGCGTGCACGCCCTGGTTCTCAGCAGCCTCACATGATGGAGAATAGTCCTGTGAGCTATGAAGTTTTACACTAGCACATTATTTTATCTGGTAGGTATCTTCTAGCGTGTCTTTCTGAAGGATCACGTCACAACATTTTTGGCGGTGTTGTCTCAGCTCCTAGCACGCACTGATAGTTGAACCGTTCTTATGCACGGTAAACAAAAGAGCATTGATTCGATTCCCCCCGCTGTCCATTTTTTCCGCATTTATTATATTTCCTGATTTCTGAAATACGTGACCAATTACATCCTGTAAACTGAGGAGAGACTTGGAACTAACCCGCATGATAAGGGACTGAAGCAGAAAATACAGTATATTATTGATCATGCGCCATAGTACAAAATTTGGGTTTCAAAATCTAAGGCATCTGGTAAAGTTGATGTTTAAAGATACGCGATTTCTTCACAGAACTTCGGGTATTTAGTTGTATTCAAGATTTCGACTGTCGTAATAATATTTTTTGAAGAAACTTGAGTGTATTCGTCAAGCTCTCCTTTTTGAAAGTGTCCTCCACGAATTCGAAAACCTTCCCATCTTTTGCCAATCTCAACTTCGAGTTCCACGAGAGAACAATGGTGAGTTCACTGTAAAGTTATTAGAAGCGCTCGCAGTGTTAGATTGATTCAAAATGGCGCCAAATACAACTGCACGATGATTTTAGCGCTTGACTTTCAACACGTAATGTGCTTTATAAAATGCTCATTTCCTCAAACCTACCAAAACTTAATTTTGATGTAGTTGAAGGAAAATGTAGTAATAATAAAAACCCTTTGTATTGGTTTGGTTTCTTTAGCTGACCAATCTTTGAGCCTTTCTATGGATGGCATTATTAACTGACCAGTGTCGCTATTGACTAAAACTACTAAGAAATGAAAAGTAAACTGAGAACGATGTGATGTCTCGGTGGTGTTATTTTTATCGTTAGGTAAGTAAGTCTAGTCTTAAAACATTGAAAAGACTTTTAGCACAATTCCGTCCTTTGAGAACTTCCTAGTAGGTACCTACCTCCTCGTTATTTTAGTGAAATATAGTATTTTTATCCTACTTCATTGAATCAATTATGATAGTAGAAGGTACCTTGTATGAATTTTTACTGATGGTTGATTTGACAAGGGAGTGAAGGAGTTGATCTTACATTGATTATTCAGAGTACTTTAAAATAGTTTTAGTGTTTGAGAGGTTTCTGTAACTTAATATAATATAAAATTGTAACATAAAGATCAGTTTTGTAGCAATATCTAGGCATAGTTTTGACATTCATAGGAGTAATTAGGGGGAGGATGAGGGCTGAGCGGGAGGGAAAAAAGCCTGTTTTGTTTGATTGGTCTGAGAGGATTCCACCTCTCATGCTTCTTCTACGTTTCCTTCTAGCTCTTGAATATTCACCTATTCTTTCCCTGTTTCTAGTTTCAATCGCAAAAAACGGGTTTAGCTATTGCACTCCTGGGTCCAGAAAAAGGGACCACTCCCTGATGGTTAAGCGCTCCATACAATATACACTATCAGTCAACCGCCTGCAGTGCGGACTGCCAGCAGCCAATAGTGGATTGTAGACGGCCGTACACAGGAAACTGTTATAGTTGGCGTCAAATAATCGTGCGGGTGAAATCTCGGGGGGGGGGGGGGGCTACTCCATACCCTTACCTCACCCCCTCTTAAGATAGCCCAATCCACTGCCTGCCATTCTCCTGATCTGTTTTCGTCTGAGTCAATGAGCCTGACCAGGTATCAGAGCTAGGAAAAAGTTTCTAGTCTAGTTTTATCGTTTATTTCATGTTTTAATTATTTTATTGTTGCCTATGTGTAAGGTGAGGGCAGACGTCTTTGCCCTTCCCCAACCACCCTCTGACCCCTACTTAACTGCCTCAAGCTGTCCCACCATTCCTCCATAGGCCTGAGTCATCCGCATGAATATTTGACGCCAAGTATAGTGGTTGGCAGGCCAGCCAACTGATAATGTGTGGTGGGGGCCCCCTTGAGATCGAGGTCTGACGGACCCATACCTGTCGCCAATCTCATGTCCAATCATCCCCTGTCCTATGGCCATACGCCTTCAGTTTTCACGGACTGCAGTCCAAGGCCATCATATTTAACTGATAATGTGTGGATAACCACGATTGACGATCTCACGGTTGCCTTCAGTTAAACTGATAGTGTGTGGGTGCCTTTAGAAGCCACTGTATTCCCAAGTGAACTATACTACATGAGAA